>PVJC01002517.1:0-73533 GCA_004026665.1 Murina feae | reverse complement strand
TAAAAAGGAGGGGAGAATAATGGAACTTGTTAGAGGAGTGGGCCCAAAAGCCAGGCGGTTACAGAGGTTACAGAAGTCGTTCTGCACATTTAAGATAATATTTTGGGGAAATGGGTATAGTCATTATTCAAGAATCCTGTATTTGTGAATTCGTCTACTTGCTAAAGTTTTTTGCAAGCCCCAACTCAATCTAGTGACACCTTCACGGTCATGAGCAGACACACACAGCGTGGAAAAAGTCTGAGCCACCCACCACGCTTATTCCCAGCTGAGGCTAAACAAGGCCACACTCTGCCTCCTGGTTTCAACTCAGACTGCAAACAGCCCTTTTGGCAGTCTGTTAGTGCCACATTTTTGTGCTTTTTGTTGTGATTGCAGCTTAAATGGCCCCCACGCATCGTGCTGAAGCACAAAGTGCAAGGCGGCTGTGACGTGCCTTATGGAGAAAACACATGCTAGATGAGCTCCGTTCAGGCACAGGGTGCAGTGCTGAGGCCAAGAGCTCAGTACTCCTGGATTGACGATTTATGTTGCATAAGGTTCTTAAAGCAGAAACACGTAGAAAACAAGTCCCGCCCACCGCCACCAGGCCTGCAGAGGTGCCCTTTGCGCCACGTCACCGCTTCTCTCTGCACAGAGCGAGCTGCGAATCGCAGCCCCAGGGAGACCCGTGCTGGGTTTCAGAAAGCACTCGAACACACACCAAGGTGGCTGGGTAACGAGAACTGGCTTTAGGGACGATTCCCTCCCTGAGTTTCAGACCGTCTCGGTTCTCCCTGCAGGGAAGCAGCTCGCCTGCCCAGCAGCCCCTTTCCAAGCTCTCGAGGCCGAAGCCAAGTAGGCGTCCAGGGCTGCTCATGCCGACTCTGCTCGTCTGTACTCCAGCGTCTACCTTCCAGCTCGGGATGGAATAACCTCTCCCAGCACAGGGCAAATTCCCACAACCTCAGGGCCCCGGGCCAGGTGACCTGGGTTCAGGTCCCCCCGGTCCCTCAACACGGGAAGGGCGCTAACTGCCTGCCTGGACAGGCCCCAGGATAACGCGCCTCCTCTCCCTTCACCGCGGGCCCAACAGGAAAAAATACTGTGGCCCTGAGTCATGAGAATGGAATTCCTCTTTAACACTTCAATCTCATCAGCCCAGATGCACAGACTGAAGCACCTGGCTCTTCTTTAATTCCTTCCTTTACGTTCCCCATATTTCAGCCCTGCTAATCCCCCACTTCAGAGCCCCGTGCTGTTGTTCAGGAGGTAACGTGTTTGTTTTCACAGCGATGAGTTACGGCCACTTGAGGCTTTCCACAGGGGAGGTCTGACCGGCACCCCGGGCCTGACCCCGGCCCTTCCGCAGGAAAACAGCTCTGCTCTCAGGCACGGGCTCCGGGGACCAGGGAACTCGTCCTGCTTTCTAGAGGCCAAGATACACAAACTACTCAGGAAAATAGCACTGCGGCACTTCCCTCTTTTCAGGATGCTTATCTCTCTGTCCTAAGAGCAAAATTTGGCAATGGCTTACCCTCGCTGCTTGGCTTTTTGTGTGTGTGTGTTTTGTTTTTTTTGTTTTTTTTTAAGGGCTATCAGGAAAAATGCCAAGGATACCACTGACCCAGCGACAGGAGGCCTGGAATCTCGAGGCTGGTCAGCGGTGTGCCACCTCCCCTCTGGGCCTCAGTCTCCTCCCCAGGAGCAGTTGTTCCGTTAGGATTACGGCACAAGCATAAAGAAGAACGTGTGCCTTTGTTTAACCTGCAGACTCACCTTTATGCTTGGGATTCCTTTCCTCTCTCTACCGGAATCCTGCCAAGGCTTCCATTCTCAGCCCAAACCATTTATTCCTTCTCCCGGTGAATATCTGCTCCAAATGTCTGTTAGTAAGTTAGAGCAAATGTACTAACGCAGAAATGACTCCCGGATGGAGAGCAGAGTCCCTGGCCTTGGACGCTTTCTGGGCTGGCGGAACAGTAGTGACCACCTCCTGACCCATTATCAGGTGCCTCCCCGCCCCCCCCAATGCCGAGGGCTTTTTAGATTTACGCGTCACCTCGCATCCCCACAGCAACCCGCACGTACTGTTGGCATTCCAACTTTACAGATGCGGAAACTGGGGCCCTCAAGGGTTAAAGCAACTCGCCCAAGCCCTGGCCAGGCAGCAGAGACAGCTGGAGCGCAGTCCCAGTGTGCCAAGGCTTGTGGAGTCAATCCCCAGGCTGGGCACATAACAAGAATCAACCAACGAATGCGTGAATGAGTGGAACAAACAGATGCTTCTCTTCCTCTCTCTTGCAAATCAATTACGTTTTTAAAGAATTTTAATAAAAAAGTAAAATTGATAAATTAAAAAAAAATTTTTTTTTAAAGTAACTTGGCCAAGATCTGAAAGCTAGAGAGTAGGAGAGGTGGATCTGAGCCAGGTCATCCATAAGCAGTCAGCCTCTCTGGCTGCTGTCTGACCAGGTCACAGGTTTCTAGGTTCTCAGAGAAGCCCCATCCCACACCAGACATCACGCACGCTATGGAGACCCTGAATACATACATATCGTGCCTTATCTTCCCAACGACACTCTACATGCCTGTAGGAGCAGGGACTCTGTCATTAATTGCTCTGCATCCTGACACTGCCTGAGGCAAACGAGAGCCTCAAAAACCGCGTGACTGAGCGAGGCTGGGCAATGCCAATACAAGGCAATGGAAAGTGCAAACCTGACTTTGTAACATGAACACATACTAACCGAGAAATCCGGTTTGGGAGCTTCTTAGTCCCTGTCGTCACTCCCCGCCCTCCACGCACACCCAACACCACACCGTAGCGGGAAATTCTTTGCTTCACTCAACAAACAGAAGCCATACGCCAGAGTCTCTTCTTTACGATCTAAGGAAAGGTATAGAAAAACGGCTTTCTGCAGCCTGGCCCCGGGTGAGGTCCTCTGGTTTGAGTGTGACCACCGTGGT
Organism: Murina feae; assembly: GCA_004026665.1. Lineage (NCBI taxonomy): Eukaryota > Metazoa > Chordata > Mammalia > Chiroptera > Vespertilionidae > Murina > Murina feae. Next base: position 70,584 of record PVJC01002517.1, on the reverse strand, counting down.
AGAACAGCATCTGTTTCTGACTATGTGACATGTCTGGAATCCAGACCTGCCTTCTCATTCCAAGCCCAAACCCCCGAGAGAGGCCACTATCGCCCTGCAAACAAAACGGTGCAGTCAGCTCCCCGGAGTCTTCGCGCAGGAGATCCCACCTCCACGTCAGCATCACCTACAATGCGCTTTCTGGCCATCCGCCAAAGGGACCCTTGTTTTCCTCATAAAAGGTAAACATGTTCCCACGGAGTGCGGGCTGCCTCTGTCACCCACCGGGTTTCAAACACGCATCGTCGTTCTCCGTCCCGTACTTCCTCTCTTTAGCTGGATCAAATGAACTTTCTCCTTCTCAACTTTCCCCTCCATTCCCACATGGTTATTTATATCCAGAATGTCTTTCTTCCTTTAAGCCACTGGACTATCCTCTCCCTCGTTTTAAAAGGTCACTTTCAAGTTATTCTTTCCGGAGAGCTTTCTTGAAATAGGTGGCCGAGAGCTGACTCTTCCCCCCCCCCCCCCCGCCCCCGTGTTCTTTTGCTCCGTAAGACATGATTATGAGCAAGGTTACTTACTCATCTTCTGAAAACACCACTAAACTGCTAACAAGATCAAAACCGGGTGGGGAGCTGGCCGGGTGGCTCAGTGGAGCATCGTCCTGTACACTGAAGGGTTGTGGGTTCAATTCCCAGCAGAGCACATGGCTGGGTTTCAGTTTGACTCCCAGTGGGGGCAGGTGCGGCCGATTGATGTTTCTCTCTCTCTCTCTCTCTCTCTCTCTCTCTCTCTCTCTCTCACACACACACACACACACACACACACACACATCAACAAACATCTCCTCAAGTGAGAATTAAAACCAAAGGGTGGGGGGGGGGCGGGGATCCTACACTAAAGCAAGCCTTCAAAAACTTCATGAACACACTTTCAGGCAAAAGCACGATTATTTTCTTCATATAAATTTATGTTTCCATTGCGAACGTGATTACATTCGGAACATTTGCAAATCAGAGACCCACCACTATAGGCACCACTGCCCTAACATAACAATTAGCAATTTGGGGTATTTATTTCAATCTTTCTTCTTGTACAACGGTTTAAACAGTGTTGTAATCATGGTTTCTGTATAATTTGGGATCTTGGTTTTTTGAACACAATACTAAAGCATATAGTTCTATGTTCCATTTGTAATAGCTGTTCAACTTGACCCTGAGCGCTGTAACTTACTTAACCTCTCCCTGTTGAGCATTCAGAGCATTTCCAGTGTCTTCCTATTATATACAGCTTTAAAGAATGCTTTCAGGGTAAGATGAGGCAAGCATCATTATAGTTTTCTTCTCTGACCCATACGATATACATTTACTCTGCATATGTGACTAATTGTTCAGAAAACATTCTTACTTCTAAACTGACACTAATTCCCTTTCCATTCTTACATCAAGTCTCCATTTAAGGTTCACTTGGATCTTTGCAGTTTGCCTTTCAAAGTTCCTATTGTCTATTTATTCACTTAATAAGTCCATTGGATTCCCATAGCACCCCTTTGATTTTTCATAAGCAACTGCCTACATGAGTCTACATCAAATGAGTTCGAAGTTTTCTCAGCTGCCCCCCACAGAAAAGAATAAGGCGTGTTCAGGGGAAAGGGGCAGGATTGTGTGTGAGACTGGGTAAGGTGACTTTTGATGTAATATTTGTACATTCCTCTCAAAGAAATAGATGCCTCCTGAAGGTGTTGTAAGGGAGTTTTTCTAAGTGGAAGAAACCACATTTTGAACACCTCTTAGAAGCTCACAATCTAAAACAAACAAGCCTGACAAAATGAAGATCCTTCCGTAACGAAAATGATGGCCACAGTCCCTTCCTTCGTCTACCTCATAACTTTGGGTATGGGGGTAAAGGATTTTCTAGAATGCACACACTTTAGTAAATAAACGCCTATGCTGAACTACATACAAGTCGCCTACTACTCGTCACAACCAAAGGCACGGCATTATACAAGTGCCTGGCGTGGGGGAGTCAGTGTCCCTGAGTAAACCAGTAAATCCACACACGCTTGGAAGGGAAGACTGACAGCCTCAGAGCACAAACCTCTTAATTGACCCAATTGGCCGGGCACAGCAGTGCGAAGGTCACAGACATTGTCTTCTTGCTGCTCTGTGTCAGTCCGAAAGGGGGCCCCTCTCAGAGGACAGGGAAAACCGCTTTTCCGGGGAACCATACTCAGTGAGCGTGGCCGGCTCAGCCATTTTCCTTCTCACCATCAACAGCGGGGTTTCGGGGAACTGGCTCCTTGCTTCCCTGTTGGGTTCATTACCAAGGCAGGTATGACACAGGGCGACAGAAAAAGAGCACCTGTCACACACAGGCAGCCAAGAACACGAGCAAGCTTTGTGTGTGTGTGTGTCTGGGTCTCACACACTCACACGCGTGTGTAAATGTACAAAATACCTGTGAAGAGACAAGAAGCTGATCATGGTGGCTGCCTCCAGGGAAGCAGATATGGCCAGTGTAGAGTGAGACATCCTTTTCCCTGCATGCCTTTGGTTTAAATTGAATTTTTTTAAAAAACATATGAAGGCGCTATTCTTTCAGGAAGTAAAAATTTTTTTAAAATTAATTTCAGCCCTAACTGCTTTGGCTCTATGGATAGAAGGGTCCCGGGTTTGATTCCGGTCAGGGGCATGTACCTTGGTTGTGGGCACAGTGGGGGATGAGCAGGAGGCAGCTGATTGATGTTTCTCTCTCGTTGATGTTTCTATCTTTCTGTCCCTCTCCCTTACGCTCTATAAAAAAATCAATAAATATATTTTTTTTAAAAATTAATTTCAAATGCTAAATCTATCTATATAAAAAATACATAAGTGTAGACAGTTATATACCCAGTATATGCCTATTCTTTTTTTTCTGGAAGACTATACAAGACACTATGAATAGTGGTTATCTTTGGAAAGAGGATTATTTTTACAATGAAAAAATGAAATGCTGGCTTCCTCGTGCAAATGGAAAGAAGTTACTAAGTGGAAAAATAGTGCTTAAGTATACGCTGTGAAAGGAATACAAATGGGCGTTTTAATATAAACAGCAGCAGAGCCATAACTCGTGCTGTCTACGCACACAAGCCAACCCCACTCCCTCCGGGAAGGCGTGCCGCGTTGCGTTCCGGGGATCTGGATTCGCCTGCTAACGGCCACCTCTGGGCCGTAGCAACTAAGGAGCAGATGCAGATGATCTCAGGGGAAAAAACGTCGTGAGCTGAGGCTTCACAGGAGAGCGGTGCTTGGGAACGCGAGTGTCCCACCACAGTCCCTGCAAATCAGCACTTCCCGCAGATCCAAACGAAAGGCAATATGCTCGAGTGGCATTAAGTGGTATTTTACTCCTAAGCGCATTTGTAAAAGCTTGAAACAATGCACCTGGGAGTTGAAGCCAGTGACCTTCTGCAAATTTAGGAAAGCGACTTCCCCCAGGAAAGCGTTTGGAGGCATTTAATTCCAACTTATCTTTATGCCGAACATGTGAAATGTCAGGATTCTTAAGCACCGGACTGTAAAGCACATAACATACTCGTGTGTAATCTTAAACGGGCAAATACACGTGGGGAAGAAAACAAACCCATTTTTAAACAGGGTAAACTGTTCGGAATAAACGGACTATTTGTCTTAAAAAGTCTAATAGTAAGAAAAGCAAGCCTATCACTGCAAGGACGCCAGGCTGCTTTGTAGCTAGCTACTGTCTCTGGCTAATTCTGAAACAAAATGCCACACTTAACTAGCCAGCCAGATCCGCGCCCTGCGTGGGCCTGATGGGGAGAAGTGGCATTAAGGAAAAGGCTCCCTCTGCCTCTCTTAGTGCCCTAATGAGACCGTGCGGGGAGGGCAGTGTGGGGAGGGGGACGGGCAGCCGCTGTTGCCACGCGGCCTTCAGCAAGTACAGGATCTGGGCCTCCCGCACCAACCGGGTGATCTCAGCTGCACACTAATTGTCAGGGGTGTCTGGCCACAGCCATTCCTACTGGGGACTCTGCAGGCAACAAATGTAGCAACAACCCGCACATGCACAGCTGAGCTAGCAGCGCTTGCTCTAAGGTATGCACTACATCCAAGGGAGAGAAAACACGCCCGTAACATCAACTAACGGTTGTCAGTGATTTCATCACCAGCCACCATCAGATGGGAGGAGCGTCGATTTTCAGGAGGGCAAAGCGGGGGAGATTCTGCAAACCCCAGGTTGGTGAAGTTAACGCCAAGCCTTAAGTAAGACCCCACAGCTTATTACAGCTATTCATTTAGAAGCAAGCGTGGGTTCACCAAGCATGGGTCGTTTCAAACCATCCTCCCTTGGAAGGGAAAAAGCCTGCATCTAAGTCACGGCAAGCTACCCGTCAAGGTCTCCTACAATAAACACATTAACTATGTGGGGAGATACGGGCTGAATAACAATGCCATTAGGCAGGTTTAGAAGTGACTGGACTTGAAGTTTGTTGAAAACTAACGAACAGGCCCCCATCAGCCTGGAGGACGTCTCTGGTAGTGTGTCCAGGGGACTCTATGCCCAGACCGAGTCAAGGTCTGGAAGGGGTCACGTAATTCAAAGCTCAGAAGGGGCTGTGATCACTGTGGGTGACCACACTGGCATACAAAAAGACGTCAACAGACGGCAAAAACTGACCAAGTCTACGTAAATAAAAGGGTTCTTAAAGATAACGGACATAGAATCCGACTGCTCTCATTTGTTCAGATATAACATTGGGGGGGCAAAGACTCTGGAGTTTTGGTTGACAAAGAAGTCAGTAAGTCACTGCAGTGTGATTCACTTGTCAGAGGAGCGAATACAACCTCAGGCTGAGTCTAGATAATATCTAGAATGAAGGAGGTGATAAGCTTGCTCTCTGTGCTCAGGTTTAGGGACTACTCTTCCCAGACAAATCTGGAGAGGGTCCAGACACAAATGGCCAGGATGACGAGGAAACTGGAACCCACGCTGTGAGAGAAATGGTCAAAGGACCCAGGGAATTGCATTTGGTAGAGAGAACTGTCTCCATCCTTTGAAGGCTGGTCCGTCCCTCCCGGGGGAGAGAATGGTGGGTGTCAGAACGGTGGAAGATGGCAGGGTGTGGTCACTAGAAATGCCTCAGCAGAGGCCGGGTGACGGCCCTGGGGCACGCTGTCACGGGGTTAGTGTGGGTGACCCTAGCAGACACCTGCAGTTCTGCTTGCCCGGCGTTCTTGTGCCTCGCTCTGGCAACTCACCCTCATTTTCCTTAGTGAGCCGTCCACCCTACCTGACGCTCAGTCCACCTGGTTCAGGAGCCCACCTGGCTACACAGGTGTGGATGTGAGTCAGGTTTGGCTGCCAGTCAGAGTATTACACTCTCTGGCCATACTCACAGGTTCTGGGATGGAACGGTGACCAAGCCAGCCTCCTCCTGTGGGGGTCCTGAGACCACTTTCTCTCTGCCAAATGGGATTCCCTTGGTCCTGACGTCATCACCGCGAGGACCAGCCTGCCGGAGGGCGGCCCCTCACAGGGACAAGCAGAGCGCAGAGATGGAGAAGGGACAGCTGTCCTGAGGACAGCATTTGAGCTCCCTGTGCCTATAAGGTAAGGTGACCAGACGTCCCGCTTTTGGCGGGACAGTCCCAATTTTTAACAATTTGTCCCACGTCCCGCAGTGTTTTAAAAAGTCCCGATTACTCTTTGTAATATTTTAAGTAATAATAGAAAAGAAAAAAAAGAAAAAAAAACATAAAGAAAAAAAATAACCGCCCTCCCCCCCCCCCGGGGCAATGGTGTACCACGTTAAATCTGGTCACCTTACTATAAGGGGACCTGCACCAGGACCTCTCAGGAGGCCAGGAGACTTTCAAACTACAGACCTAGATCAAGGGGGAAACATGGGTAAGAAAAGATTGGAAATGTGGCAAGGAGGGAACAATAAATAATAGTCTTTTTTAACCTAAACTACCGGTTAAAACCTTAGAGACATAGCTACCAAAGGCAATGTGTAGACCTTATTTGGATTTAAACAAACCATCTTTAAAAAAAAAATTATGACAGAACTGGGGGCATCTGAAAGCTGACTGGAAAGTTGCTGATACTAAGGAATTACTGAAGTTTTTAGGTAGGATAGGATATTGTGGTTGTGTGTTTTTTAAGAGTTCCTTGGTGAAATGTTTGCTAAGGAAACAGCTATGCGTCTGGAAGTGGCTACATTGTCAATCAGTGAGGGGTAGGTGGTGGGTGTCCACGAGCCCAGGGTCACCCTGTCTGGGTGCTGGGGACGTAAGGGCTCACTGCACTATGTTTCCTATGTGTGATATGTGAATTGTTCCATAATAAAAGGTTAAAATAAATGGCAGGAGGAACATTCACAAGCCAGTGTCTCTCCCCTCCTCTCTCCCAGCTCCAAAGTGAAACTAGAATCCATTCAGTAACAATGACTACCCAGTTAATCAAAGAGCTGGCCTGGAATTCTACCCACCTTCAAAGACACAGGTAAGTCCTCAGAGCAGCACCTGACAAGTAGTTACTGCTCTCCTAGTAAGAAACTGGAGGGAAACCAGACTCTGATATAGGCCACGAGATGCAGAGAACCAGGTGCTGGTGGGCAGGGGGTGGGGTTGGGCTCGGGGTGGGGGCGGTAAAAAGAAAGAAAAAAGCTGAAAATTTTTTCCTCCTGTAACATGAATAACCATAAAATATGGAATGAAACTTAAGAGCCGGGGTAAACATTTAAGGGCACTTACAATGCTCCAGGCACTGTTCTAAACACTTTTCCAACGTTAACTCATTTAACTCTTAACATGCCTGTATCGTTGACACTATGGTCTCCATTTCATTGACCAGGAACTAGTGACACACCTGTTAGGTAACTTGCACCAAAGTCACATGATTCAAACCCTAGGCCCTTGGGCTCGGATGATGGTATCGGCCCACAGGCCGCAGACTGAAGGGTCCCGGGTTCAAGGGCATGTACCTCGGTTGCAGACTAGGTTTCTAGACCTCGTGTGGGAGGCAACCAATCCATGTGTCTCTCTCACATCGATGTGTCTCTCTCTCTCTCTTTCTCTCTCTCTCCCTTTCCCTTTCCCTTTCCCTTCCACTCTCTCTAAAAATCAAGGGGAAAAAATTTCCTTGGGTGAGGATTAACAAAAAGAAAGTGATTCAAACCTGGGAAACCCAGACCCAGCACCCATTCTCACCCAGAAGGCGGCAGATTTTCAGCATTCGCTTATAATAACGGCGTGCCTTTGAAGGTCTACGGATATAAACGCTATCAGTTGCAGTCAAGCACGTGCCCAGAGCTGAAAAATGCTGCCCTCACACCCGCAATCACTGCCATTCAGAGCTCAGAGGGTAACGTGGCGATTTTCCCTCATTGCACGTTGTTCTGCCCAATCTTTGTATATCACATCAAACCCCGAGAAATGAGTAACAGATGAGGCAGCCGTGCTGCGAGCCACCGCGATCAAAAGCAAACCGTCTTGACCCGATCTCAGTTAAAGTGGGGGGAAGAGGCAACGCCTTCTGATTTTAAACAGACTAAATCCATTCAGATTTTTATCCCAGGGATATTGACCAAAAAAGACAAATAAAAAGCTGCAAACCCGATGCATCTGGATAAAATTCTCCTAGAGAAACAAAGAGGGAAACTCTACCGCGCGGAGAGCAAAACTCGCCACACCCTGTTTCACGACTGTTCAGTGGTGACCCAAGATAAAGCGTTATTAGCTGTAGAAATGTTCCTTGAATTTACCTGTAATTGCTGTCTCCATTGAAACAATCCACGGGGGCCGCGGGTGATGTGAGCCAGGAAGGAAGGCTGAACCTGGGGCTCACGTGGCTTTTCAGAAAGGATGTGTGAAGAGCAGGTCATCCAAACAGACACTGCAGATCTGCTCCCCGAGTCATGTCCAGCAAGCAGCAGAGAATTTATGTTTGTTTTCAATCACATGTGCCACAGAACAAAAGTTTCCATTACGGGGTTTCACTGCAGAATCACAGCGCTCAAGCAACTTTCAATTACTCTACTTCTTACTTGTCATAAAGCAGAAAGCACATGTTTGAAATTTCACTGGAAGTTGGAACGGCAGTTTCTGAAAACCTCATAAAAGGGAGGACAGATTTAGTCCTAGGCTCTCGGCAGGATACCTGAAGTTCAATTTTGTCTCTGAACAAAAGCACTAACGCAGCCCTTGGGCTTTGCATAGGATGAAGGGGAGTTGGGGGCACTTCACTGGCTGATGTATTTAAAAAAAAAAAAAAGCCAAATCATTAAAAGGCCCTTAAAAACCACCACCACCCCCAAGGGCGGCAACAGGAAAGCAGCTCTGGCTCCCCTGCCGGCCAAGCAACAGCAAATGCTTTAAGCCGCTCAACTACCTCCAGCTTATGTCAGAGTCCGTGCATATCTCGGGTGAATCCACAGCCCAAGCCCTTTGTTGAAAAGAGCGTTGGGCTCCCTCTTCTTCCACGGAGGACGTTTGATGTGAACACTTTTTCAGACACGATCTCGTGAACAGAAAGGACCGAGTTAAATTTAAGGGAGTTCCGCTGAGACCTTTCCTCCAACACGGTGACCCTGATCTAATAATTGGCTCTCTCTGCTTCAATGCCCCAACTCAAACATACTTTGAAAAATTAAAACGCCTAATGCCTACTGATTACTAGCTGCTGGAAGACGTAATGTGCATGCCGTTGGAGTTCCTTGGAAGAAAGAGGTTACAGGAACACCAACTACGTGTGAACTGAAAAAGCATGGAAGGACAGGTCTGCAGGGAGGAGGCTATTTTAATGGCCTAAGCTTTTTGACATTTCAAAAATAGAGCGGAGTCTTTTCCTATTTTTAAGCACAGAATTACAGGGCAACGGAGTTTCGCATACATTTGCTCATTTACGTGCTCTTTGAAGCACTCGTTAAGAAACGAAAACAGAAAGGCCCCCGTGCTGAAGATATTTACAGTTAGACCATTCAATTAAGGCCCAACTATAACAGTCAATTTTTAAATCAAGCTCAGTAATAGGGAAAGTGCACATCCCATCGCACAGGACGTGGAAACTACCGGGCTTTCAAGTTACCGATCCCAAAGTCACACGCTGCTTCCTGTGACCCACTTCTCAGCACCTACCCACTGATCATCCTCCCGTCCCCTTGGCTGGTTCCTGTCCTCAGGGAGCTTACTGTCTAATGAAAAACACAAAAAAATTATTAAACGCAAAAGCCTAATTGCTAGCATATGTATGCACACGATCTATGGATGCTCCCAAAAGCATCCTCCCCAGAGGAAACAGCGGCAGGAAAGCTTCTTAGAGGAGGGAAACCAGGACTGAGTTTGGAAGCTCCTAACTCAGCCAGGTGGGAGAAGAGAAAGAACATCGCACAGGTGGGAGATGAGGGAGAACAGACCAGAGCATGCTCTAGAGCAGCGGTCGTCAACTGGTGGTCCACGAGGTCCAAAAGGTTGGCGACTGATGCCCTAGAGTTTGGACCTGACCCCAGAGATTATGGACTACTGAGGAATTCTTTTTCCCCCCAATATATTTTATTGATTTTATACACAGAGGAAGGGAGAGGGATAGAGAGTTAGAAACATCGATGAGAGAGAAACATCGATCAGCTGCCTCCTGCACACCTTCCACTGGGAATGTGCCCGCAACCAAGGTACATGCCCTTGACTGGAATCGAACCTGGGACCTTTCAGTCCGCAGGCCGACGCTCTATCCACTGAGCCAAACCGGTTAGGGCTGAAGAATTCTTAAGCAGGAGGATAGCATGATCCAAGTAGTCTTTGGGGGCTTACCATTCCCTTCTGGCAACAGTCAGGAGCAGTACCGATCAAGGTGGGTGTGCAATCCAGTGCCTGTCCAGGAGTTGTTACTGGCCCAAGGCAACAGACAAGACCAGGAATTAAGAATGAGCACTTACAAATGTCTACAGAAGCTTGACATTACAGCAACAGCCCAGCTTGTGATCAATGGGCTCATCTTACTGAACAGGACAGAGGCCAGCCTATGTGTTGTCAACTCAGTGGGCAGCTGCAGGAGATTCAGGTTGTATAGGAATCATGTGTAGTCAAGCCAGGTGTATTGGTGTGTGACTGGCTGGAAATTAACAGCACGAAATAAAACTGATAATTGACTACAGACAGTGTGAGAAGCTAGTGAACAGAACTACTTCAGAGGTCGGCACTGGAAGGAAGCAAGAAGCTCCAGGAAAAGGCTGCTGGTACACAGTGGTCTGAATGAAACCTGAACTCAGGCAGTGATGATAGGGATGAAGAGAGAGTGTCAAAGTTGAGAGCTATTAGGTGATCAAATACACAAGACTCGGTGCCTTTTGGATGTGAGGGGTGCCAGAGAATTAAGGTCTCCTGAGACTCAAGAATTCTTATTTACACCCAACTGATGTGGCTCAATGGATGAGTGTCGATCTATGAACCAGGAGGTCAAGATTCCAGGTCAGGCCACATGCCTGGGTTGCAGGCTCAATCCCCAGTAGGGAGCATGCACGAGGCAGCCAATCAATGATTCTCTCTCATCATTGATGTTTCTATCTCTCTCTCCCTCTCCCTTCCTCTCTGATATCAATTAAAAAATATATTTTAACAAATAATTCTTATTTACTTTTAAAATAATGGCAAGATGTAAAGCAATAGTATGCAAGAGCTTTATGAAAGTCAGATCAGCAAAAAGGTTCTAAATTCATTGCCATTTTATTTTTTCTTCTTGTCTGATTGCTGTGGCTAGGACTTGCAGTACTGTGGTGAAAGTGGACAACCCTGTATTGATCCTGTTCTTAGGGGAAATGCTTTTCATTTTTGTCCATTGAGTATGATGTTGTCTGTAGGTCTGTCATTTTTGGCCTCCATTATGTTGAAGTATGACCCCTCTATTTCCCATTTTGCTGAGAGTTTTTATCAAATATGGGTGTTGGATTTTGTCAAATGCTTTTCTGCATCTTTTGATATGATCATGTGATTTTTGTCTTTCAATTTGTTGATATGATATATCACATTTATTGATTTGTGAATATTGTACTTGCCTTGTGTCCCTGGAATAAATCTGACCTGGTCATGGTGTATGATCTTTTTAGTACATTGCTAGATCCGATTTGTTAATATTTTGTCGAGGATTTTAGAATCTATGTTCATCAAGGATGTTGGCCTATAATTCTCTTTCTTTGTAGTGTCTTTATCTGGTTTTGGAATTAGGAGAATGCTGGCCTCGTGAAAAGAGTCTGGAAGTGTTCCTTCATCTTGGATTGTTTGGAATAGTGTGAGGAGGATAAGTGTTAGCTCTTCTTTGAATATTTGGTAAAACTCCCCTGAGAGGGGTTGGGATAACTGGACAGATAAATGCAAAAAAAAAACAAAAACAAACTAGACCACCAACTTATACCATACACAAGAATAAAATCAAAATGGAAAAAAAGACTTAAATGTGAGTTGTGAAACCATAAAAATCCTAGAGGAAAACATAGGCAAAAAAATATCCGACATCTCGTGTAGCAAATTTTCACTGACACAATACCTAGGGCAAGAGGAAGAAAGGAAAAATAATAAACATCAAAATAAAAAGCTTCTCCACAGCGAAAGAAACCAGCATCAAAATGAAAAGGGAACCCAACGTATGGGAGAACATATTTGCCAGTGATACATTTAATAGGGGTTAATTTCCAAAATATATCAAATATTCATACAACTCAACAAAAGGAAGACAAACAACCCAATTAACAAATGGGCAGAGGACCTGAATAGACACTTCTCCAAACAGGACATGCAAATGTCCGAGAGACATGTGAAAAATGCTCAGTGTCACTAATCACCATAGAAATGCAAAAATTAAAATGACAATGTGGTACCACCTCACACCTGCCAGGATGGGTCCTATCAATAAATCAACAGGATGAGGATGTGAAGAAAAAGGAACCCTAGTACACTGCTGGTGGGAATGCAGACTGGTACAACCACTATGGAAAATAGTGTGGCGTTTCCTCAAAAAATTAAAAATGGAACTGCCATTTGACCCAGTGATCCCACTTCTAGGAATATATCCTAAGAAACCTGAAACACCAATCAGAAAGAATATACACATCCCTATGTTCATAGCAGCATTATTTACAACTAGAGGCCCAGTGCACAAAAATTTGTGCACTGGTTGGGGGAGATCCCTCAGCCCGGTCTGTGCCCTCTTGCAGTCTGGGACCCCTCCGGAGATGTCCACCTGCTGGTTTAGGCCTGCTCCCTGGGGGGGTTCGGGCCTAAGCTGGCAGCCAGACATCCCTCTGGCAGCCTGGGAGCCCTCAGGGGATGTCCACTTGCCAGCGGTGAGCAGGCCTAAGCTGCAGTCAGACATCCTAATGCTACTGAGGAGGTGGAAGAGGCTCCTGCCACAAACACTGTGCTGGCAGCTGGCAGCCTGGTTTGTGGCTGAGCAGAGCTCCCCCTGTGGGAGTGCACTGACCACCAGGGGCAGCTCCTGCATTGGCTCTGCTCCCTGGTGGTCAGTGTGTGTCATAGTGACCAGTCATTCCCAGTCGTTCTGCTGTTAGGGTCAATTTGCATATTACCCTTTTATTATATAGGATAGCTGAGATCTGGAAGCAGCCCGAGTGCCCATCAGCGATGAGTGGATAAGAAAGCTGTGGTACATCTACACAATGGAACACTATGCAGCCCTTTGAGACAATATGGAGGGACCTGGAGAGTATTACGCTAAGTGAAATTAGCCAGTCAGAGAAAGACAAATATCACACTATCTCACTCATATGTGGAATCTAATTAACAAAAGAAACTGACCAGAAAAGATCCAGAGATATGCAAAGGAATGAGGATTCTCAGAGGGAAGGGTGGGGGAGAGGGGTATTGGGAAGAGATTAACCAAAGAACTTACATGCATGTATGCATAGCCCATTGGACATAGCCCATAGTGTGGTAAAGGCCTGGGGAGGTGGGGTGTCAGGGGTCAATGGGTGGAAAAGAGGGTCAGTCATCTGTAATCTACTCTAATAAAAGAGTAATATTGAAATTAACTGTCTCTCCAGGATGCCTAAGCCATGCCCACCAGCCAATGAGAGCAGCTGTATGCAAATTAACTCAGCCAAGATGGAGGCCGGCAGCCACAGAGGCGGGGTGGGAGGGGTGGGCAGGATGGGCAGGGCGGGCTTGGCCAGCCTACATACTGCCACCAGCCCCTCACCCAGGCTGGCCAGGCACACCAGCAGGTGGACATCCCCCGAGGGACCCCAGACTGAGAGGGCAGAGGCCAGGCTGAGGGACCCCCCTGAGTGCACAAATTATTGTGCACCGGGCTCCTAGTACTTTCAATAATAAAGATAAATTAAAAATAACAAATTCACTGCCATTTTCTTTCAGTGCCTTTGAGTAAGCATAATGGCAGATTAACGAACTATCGAAAACTGAGCACCCTTATGGTTAGTTAACTGCTCACTGGGAACTCAGGACGTGAAGAAATAAACTCATCCTACGCCAAGCCTATGCTTCCCCCTAAAACGATGCCACGCAGGAAGCAGCTGGTCTGGTTCAGGTTGGGGCTACGGGGAGCACCACGCCCGCCCAATCAGACTAAAAGAAGACCCCTCCCACCGAGGGACTCCTTCACCCCCCTCCCCCGCTGTAAACAACAGAAAGCCTTCTTTCTCCAATCTGTGCTGATAGGAAACCAAAAACCCCTGTCAAAAGGAAGAGCGATAAAAAGAAGGTAAGAAAGGAAAAAAAAAAAAAAACAGAGCAGAATAAAATCAATGACCCTCACCTCAAAACCCACTGCTCTGCTCTGTGCCTGGTTCACATTCCAACCCTTAACCAAAGACAAATTAACGAGCAAGAGCTTTGGACAGCTCTTCCGTGGGGCCCTTGCAGCCGACTGCAAGACAAGGATTAAACCTGCAAAGTCTACAAGTCTGAGCAAGGCTATCCGACAGCATTCCAGAGCTGGGAAGGGAGGCAGCTCCGTGCTGGGGGGTGAGGTTTGTGCCGCTCCAGGACCTAGGACCTAGCACGGCCCATTTCCTCCCACGTGAAGGAGCAGCGATCCGCAACTTCCATGTCGCCCAGAAGGAAGCCGCCATCAGAAGACACGCTTAATAGCGCGGGAGCACCACCTCTCAAGTTAATCTCTCTCAGGAAGAGTGCCTCGCCACCTTGAAGCTGCTGCCCTTCACCATGCCCAGGCTCCACTCGCCCGCTGCCTCTGTGTGGATGGCAAACAGAAGCGTGGGGCTCGGTCATTATCAGCGCGCTGGGTATTTTAAGGAGCAGCACTTTAAAGAATAAATAAATCATTCATTTGCTTTTGTTTCATTCTTCCAGGTCTTTCTACTCCATTATAATCTGTTCCAGGGCAAATCTTTCAACTGCTTAACTGTATGCCCTGGTATGCTTATAAAAGCCATTTGTTTGAAACGTTAAAAAAAAAAAAAATACACCTCAGAACAGTTTTGCCATTCTATGGGGTGACAGATTCCAAAGGCTCAAGCCGTGTCGTGAGTTACTAAATTCCATGACAATGTATTAAACAAATAAAAGCATGAATGGGGCACACACCGTGTGCCAGGCATGTGTATGCGATCCCGTGTAGTCTTTACAACAATCCTACAGGGCAGGTGCCATTATCAGCTCCACAGACATGTAGGGTCGCTTGCACAAGGGGCAGAGCTACGAAATGGCAAAGCCAGGATCCGAACCCAGGCCCGTCATTTTAGGCACAACACTAGACGGCTTCATTGTGCAGAGAAGAAAAATGAGATTAGAACGTGCATTACAGGTAATGGAACGAGGAACAGGCCTCTTAAAGAAAACTGCTCTTATTTCTTTAACTGGACTGTTGGCTCTTATCAGTCGGATCCACACTGTCAAGGGAGGGAACTTCTCCCAGCTGGCTGCGGGCTCCTTGCGCAGAAGGCAGAAGACCCCAATGTTCAAAGTTGTGCCTCTTTGCCATCTCTTGCCATCTTGGTCAAAAGTGGTCTGTGTGTGCTGTAGAAATCGTCTTCTTAGCGGCTAGGGTATTTGGATTTAAGGGAGAGAGAGTTGGGAGAGATGGAGCGGTAAGACTGTTTGGGTTGGTACCAAATCTTGCCCCATCCAAAGGGATTCAGGTGAGTTGTAGGCCTTGCCTCTGATTTAGTCTGAACCAACCCACATGGGTTAGCAAGAAGGTGCCACTTATCCTAGCTACGGCGGGGAGACCTGAAATGCGGGACCAGATTCCCCCGACTCCACCGCTCTCCTGCCCCAACACTCTTTTCCCCTTTGTCAGGCAGGACATTCTAGGACCAAGCCAGACCCCTGCAAACCTGTGCTCTTTGATGTCAGCACACCCACACTGACCAAATGGTTTCCATCAGGCACCCAGCCCGGGCAAAGCTGAGTCCTGTGGCTTTAAAACCAAAACCAGTGCTCTCCTCTGTGATGCGGAAGCAGAACCTGTAGATCAACCCTCCAGTTCTGACAACTAAATGACTTCTAAAAGGGATAGATCAAAAAAGTCCCAAAAGTCCAACTCTCCACCACTTTCCAACTACTTCTCGCATCCCCGCTCTCCAGAAATCGGAAAAAGGTCTGCCGACAAAACAAAAAGCAAACCCTACCTTACAACAAGTCTAACTGCCTTAACTTCAGGATTATGTTTCCTCACAAAACTGCTCTTATAAATTCACCCAAAGTTCTATTATCATCTAATTACAATTCCTGTGCTACTATTTATATGCGTGTACTTGGAAGCAAAAAAAGTGAAGCCTCCATGACTTTTGCACCTTCCACTAAAGCAAGTAGGAACAGGATGACCTTCCGTCAAGAATTATTTTAAAAGATGCTGGAATTCTTTCATTTGCTGTTTTCTCACAGCTCCAGTCAAGGGGTGAGGAGCCGGGCAAAATGCAGGCTTAACATATATGATCACCCCCCAGACTACCTTACTGCATAAAAGGGGAAATTAAAAAAAGAAGAAAAAAAGAAATACCACACGGCATTTTCTTGCCCCACCATAATTTTTCAATTTTCTTTAGAGAAATGCCAGCCAATAACTAATTAGAACCATATCCTTTGTTATCCCAATGGGAAGTATACGAATGGTCTTAAAGGACAAATGTTAATGAGAACTTTTAAAAAATTAGTAATCTGGAACTTTGGCTTATCTTCAGTGTAAAACAAAATTCTCTCCTTTAGCCCTGACCGGTTTGGCTCAGTGGATAGAGCCGGTGGACTGAAGGGTCCTAGGTTCAATTCTGGTCAAGGGCGCATGCCCAGGTTGTGGGCTCTGTCCCCAGTAGGAAGCATGCAGGAGGCAGCCGATCAATGATTCTCTCTCATCATTGATGTTTCTACCTCTCTCTCCCTCTCCCTTCCTCTCTGAAATCAATAAAAATATAGTTTAATAAAAAAAAAAAAAGAAGAAGAAGGTAAGTGTTCATCCACCCAGCACCCTGCACTGGGGGTGCCCTGGACTTTCCGCTGGTCTTATTCATGGAATTGGCACCACAAGCACCCCAATTTCCAACGAGAAAGACAAAAACTCAAAATTACTGTACTATATTGTACCATATCTCGGGAAATACCCCTTTCAAAGCGAGTGCACAGCTGGTGTAATTTTCAGGAGTATGTTTTCCGTAAGAAGCACAGCTGGAGCCTTTTTACCTGGTTGTATCACCTCAAATGAGAATGCTTCTGGCAGAAGATCTTGAGTTACCGATTCAGGAACATCCAAGAACAGAAACTACAGCCTCAAAACTGGCCTTGTTGTAGAGAACTAAGTACACAGAAAAACACTGAAAACCAAAAAATAAAATGTTTAAACACTAGCGCGCCACGGTTTGGGCACGTGCAGCACCCTGAACTGTATTTTCAACTGGATGAGTGTCACCCAGACTCTCATCCTGGTGGAATTCGCAGGTTTAGCCTAGGGCCTTAGGCCACGTTTTTTTTCATGCAAAGGGACTGGCCCGGGCATAGAGAAGCAGGCATGGCCTATGTCATATCAAATACTCTTTTTTTGAGGGAAAGCTCAATTTGCTCTGTCGTTTTCCTATCCTACGAATTTAGATCTGTCACATTTCACCGTCGCTGTATGTTTGCAAAAGCTGGAAGTCACCGGTGTTACCCAGTAAGGGTATTACTTTATACAGACTCCGGTCTGTAATAGACACTTGCCATAAGGATGGAAATATTACTCGGTAAATCCCTCTCTGGACATTATTCCTCCCCAAAAGGCCTATAAAAACCACCCCTAAGGAAACAAAGCATTCCACATTGTAAAGCAAAAGTGGACTAACCACTCGTAGGAATGCACTACCGAACACATAAATCACAGACGGGCGAAGTCGCCTAAAAAACGGTTAAAATGCCAGGTTTTGCCTCTGCGTGGTTAGTGAGCCCTTGTCTTTCCAGTGTTACATGCACACGTTGCATTTGTTAAACTGTCTTTCATACTTTCAACCCCAAGTCTGTACCTGACCCTGCTTCAGGATGGATGATTTGCTGGAGGCATTTGGGGTCACGGTTTAAGCCTTTTGCTCTCACTAAATCTAAATCACGCTTCTCAACAAGAATCTATACACATAAGCAAAACACATGGTGCGCCGCTACCATCCTCCCTAGAGGCAGCAGAAGGCCCCGAACAGACCCTCTCCTGTCCGCTGACTGAGTGAGCTTCTCAGAGAGGGAAGGGGCGGAATTTCCACGCTGCACACGAATTAAGCAAGAGCACCCCAAAACTTTTTGTTTAGGTTCATGACAAAAGCTCCTGCACTCCTTTTGATTAAAACAGACATCTTCGTCCAACAGATACCCTCAAAAACCCAACCTCACTTCAGCAGCAATGGGGGGGGGGGGGATGAGAAGCTGACAGCGAAGTATATACATTTCCCCCAATCCTCCTCCTGCCGGGGTCCATCTGCACCGAAGGCATCCATTCAGCGTTTACCGCGAAGCACGCCAAGGCGACAGCGGCCCACCAGCCAGGCAGCGACGATCTGCAAGGCCGAGTCTGCTCCGGTGCCTGAGAACAAGTGCCGAGGAGGGCCGGACAGCCAGGCAAGGACAAGCTCCGGGGTGGCCACGAGTTCAGGCCGGGGCGCAGGGCGAGCGAGAGAGGGAGCGCAGGGAGCTCCCCTCGGGCCCAAAGCCACGGGCAGCGGCCGCCTTCCCGGGGCGCAGGGCAGCATGACCTGGGCCTCTGGGTCCAGGGTCCCGAGGTGGGGGAGGCGAGGGGGGGGTCCCAGAAAAGCAGATTTCTCCGGAAAATAAAGGAAACTTCCCGGTTTGGGCAACATGGGTAGGGGGCCAGCGCCCTCCCCACCCACTACGGGTATGGAGAGGGGTCGAGTGGCTGAGGACGAAGAGGCCTTTCCCCGCAACTCTGCCCGGAAGGGGACGCGGAGTCAGGACCCCCCCCCCCCCAGCGCAGCCACCCCTTAAGGGAGGCTCCCAACTCGTGCACAGGACGCAAGCCGGGTTTAGGGGGCCGAAGGGTGTCAAACTTGCCCCTCGGGCGCGGCCTGGCATAGGCACGGAGGAGTTGTCGCAGGAGACCCAACCCGGTGGGGTCCCGGGATGGGGGGCGGCACAGCCAGAGGAAGGTGAGACGCAGAGGCAAGAGGGGAAGTGCGTGCAAAGATGGAGGCAGGGACAGAGGGGGGGACGGGCAGCGGGTGGAGTGGCGGGTGGGGGGCGGCGAGGACCCGGCTCCCGGGAGCGCGCGGGGTGCGCACCCAGGCCGGGGGCGCCGCCGCGGCCCGCGCCCTCACCTTCCGGTGCTTCTCCTTGTAGGGCAGCGCCAGCCACGGCATGTCTCGCACGAAGTCCTGCCACTGCCGCTGGTCCTGGTCCGAGGACACGAAGACGATCTCCAGGCGGCGCCGGGAGTCCGGCTCCGCGGCCGCCCCGGCCCCCGGCCCCGCGCCGGCGCCAGCCCCCGGCCCGGCCGCCGCGTCCCCCCGAAGGCGGCTGTAGAAGGCGGCCAGGCTGGCGCTGAGCTGCGCGCAGGGGGCGCTCAGGCTGCAGCCGAAGTAGAGCCCGAGCAGCGAGATGCCGCGGGAGCCCAGGGAGTGGACGTCCACCTCCTCGCCGCCGCCCGTCACCAGCTTCTCGCCCAGCAGCTCCTCCAGGAAGCCCGACATCCTGGCCCACCGCAGCCCCGGCACCGGGCGCGCAGGCGGCGGCGACCCGCTCCCTCGGTCCGCGCGGCGGGCGGAGGCGGCGGCAGCAACGGCGGCCAGCGGAGAGCCCAGCCCACACGGGAGGGCCCCGCCCCCGCGAGGGAGCCCCGCCCCCGCGAGGGAAGCCCCGCCCACGCTGGCCCGCTCGCGCCACGCCCCCTCCGGCCCGCCCTCGCCACGCCCCCTCCGTGCTCAACCCTGGCTGCCCGGTCTGCCCCAGCGCTGTCCGCGGCCGCTGGGCACTGGGCGCCGCGTCGTCCCAGAGCCTGGGAAACGGCCCCGGCGTGGGAGCTGACCAGCGACGCGCCGCCCCGACGCGAACGCCTGGGGCCTCCGATGAGCCCGCCCTTCCAAAGCTGCTGGACTTCGCCTCGCCCTTCCCTAGGTTTCCTCTCCCTCCCAAATTCTCAGTTCTCTCCCGATGTCTCCAAAGATTCCCACGCTCCCCGCCCCCCTCCCACCCAAGCCGAGTTCTCTTCCCCTTTCTTAGTCCTCCCTCTCCGCTGGGGCACAAAGCATAACCCTTCGGGCACTTCGTCCCCCACCCACCGCTCCCTTGGAAGGCGGATGGGACTTACCACCTTCATGACCAGTCTTTTCTCAGGCACTTACTTTTCTGTGTGTATGTTTTCCATTCTCCACTCTTAGAATCACGGTATTTCTTGTGTCGTTTCTGATCCGGTGCTTGGCACACGTGGGGTTGATCGCAGATCATACTGTGGGATTTGAGTCCACACTCGCCACCCGCGAGTGGCTGTCTTCCATCTCCACTAACGTATGCAACAGATGCCGCACACATTTAAACCAATGCTGGCTGCTCTTCCGAATGGTTCCATCGCTTACACCAGGTCTGTTGATAATTGAGAAAAATTCTAGGGATTTTTTTCTTTCTTCCAGTTGGCAAGATGCTACCTTATGTTTAGAGAGAGCATGGATTAAACAGGTGGTCTGTGGCAAGTCTTCCGGCCACACACACGAAAAATTTAATGTGTACCATGCCCACCCGCCACCTATGACCTTCAACGTGTGTCATCTCAGAAACCAACAATGTGGTGAAAAGAAGAAAGAAAGGGAAAAAAAACCCGCTGTTCTCACTGCCTTCCACCAGCCTTTCCGAAGTTATTTATTGGATATCGACCGCCATCTAATGGAAAGAGTGTAAAAGAAAAAGAGACTCACAGAGCCCAGTACTATTTGAAAAGAGATACTTGGCAGCCAGGCCGAAATTTTATTTTATAGCAGCTTCACACACACACAAACACACGAGCACATCACAGCACGCTTTACAGAGGTCATTTAAACCCCAGATTATAACCGCAAGCGTTGGGCACAATTTTTCATGCCTAAGGTTGTCAATTTTTCTAGGCTAGAACCAGGAATTTTACTGCTTTTCAGCTCAGTGAAATGTTACCACATAAACCCGTGCAGGAAGTGGAGGTGAAAACCAAGAGTGAACTGGCAATCTCTAAAAAACTATGTTCATTTTCTTAGTATCTATTTAATATTGCTGCTCATTTCACAAATAGGATCTTTGAATTGAGGACTGCCTTTAAGCAAGGAAGAATCCTCTCACAAAGGCAAACTCTGAGTTAATTTTTAGAGTGTCATGCCAAAATTCTGTGCCATTGCAGGGACAGTATTATTATAAAACACAGAAAGCATCACTTTTTGGTGAAAACATGTTAAAGCACCTGGCCAGCATGGCTCAGTGGTTGAGCTTCGACCTATGAACCAGAGGTCACGGTTCAATTCCCGGCCAGGGCACATGCCTAGGTTGCAGGCTGGATCCCCAGTGTAGGGCGTACAGCCAGTCATCGATTCTCTATCAGCACTGATGCTTCTATATATCTATCCCTCTCCCTTCCTTTCTGAAATCAATAAAAATATCCTATATAATAAAAGCCTAATATGAAAATTGTTCAACCGGGAGTTTGACCGCTTGCTATGACGTGTGCTGACCATCATGGGACGGCATGGAACATGGTGGGGTCGCAGCCTCCAGGACCACAGGGGCCGGTCAGGCTCCCCATGGGTTCTCACAGGAGCCGGTCTGCAAGATCAGCTGGGAGAGAGTGCTGCCCACCTGCCTTCCTTGCTAAGCCACTGGGCGGCCCAGAGGCACACACTGCACGCGGGCCCGCAGCGTCCGGCCACACTCACCACATCTCCCCATGGGGACTCGGGCCATGACTTAGGCAGAGGGGGGTGCACAGGGACCCCTGGGCCCAGGTGCTGCCCAAGGCCCTGAGGTCAGCTGGGACCTGCCCTTCCATGCCAGACACTCATCCTCCAATCTCTGCCCAGGCCTAGGGACCGCACCCATGCATGAATTTTGTGCACCAGGCCTCTAGTGTATATATAAGAGAACATGTTAAAGCTATTAAGACAGGTATTAAATTATTATATCGTTTAAAATTCTATAGATTCATGCTTTATCTTCTCACCCAAATGATATTTGAAATACCTGTGGGTGGGTTATACCAGGCACCCTTGAAAACATGTGAGACAGATAGACCCTCTACTCTAACATTCTCAAATGAACACCAAAGAAACACGAAATGACTCTAAGCTTTTACATCCTACAGAAGCCAAAGGACGATTTGGTGCGGAGGTAGGTGAAGAGGGAATTTGGGGGATTGCAAAATTTGGGAAAATAGTGAAGTCATTATTAAAGTACTTTGGTGAACCAGGAGCAAGCCTGATATAAAGAGATGGTTTGTTCAGCATTTTACTTTCATTATTTTACAGGAAAGCACTTTCCACTGGAGTGTGTCCAAGCCAGCATCTGGCACCTGGGAAAGTGAGAGTTTGAGCAAGCTGCACATGAAATATAAATAAAATTTAGAGAATTGTTGGTGCAGCAGGCCTTGGTTAGAAGCCAAATATCACAGCTGCCTTTGAAAGGGGCGTGGAAAGGGGATTTGCAATGGAAATGATTCCAAAATCATAATTCTAGCAGGTGTGTGTGTTACAAGAGGCCCAAGGAGACTCATTGGGCTTCCTGTAAAGAATAGCCAACATCCTTGGCTTGCCAAAAGCACTCTCTCTGCTTATGTAGATCAAGAGACACACTTAAAAAGAATGTCCTGCCCAGCTGGTATGGCTCAGTGGTTGAACATCGACCTATGAACCAGGAGGTCATGGTTCCATTCCCAGTTGAGGACCTGGGTTGTGGACTTGATCCCCAGTGTGGGTGGGGAGAGGGGTGCAGGGGGCAGCTGATCAATGATTCTCATCATTGATGTTCCTATTTCTCTCTTCTTCTCTGAAATAAATAAAAAATTATCTATATCTATATCTATATCTATATCTCCTTACTGATATTTAGTTAGTAATGTTACATAAATTGGCTATTCTGAAAATTATTATTATTTTAAAATAATTATTATTTTTTTTAAAATATATTTTATTGATTTTTTTTTACAGAGAGGAAAGTAGAGGGAAAGAGAGTTAGAAACATCGATGGGAGAGAAACATCCATCAGCCGCCTCCTGCACATCCCACCACCGAGGATGTGCCCGCAACCAAGGTACATGCCCTTGGCTGGAATCGAACCTGGGACCCTTCAGTCCACAGGCCGATGCTCTATCCACTGAGCCAAACCGGTTAGGGCTAAAATAATTATTAAGGAGCTAAAAAATGCCTGACATTGTACAGAACATACACAATCACAACATTTTCCTATTGGGAAATGGCATTCTAAGGTACATGATGTCATACAAAACA
Source organism: Murina feae (assembly GCA_004026665.1). Classification (NCBI taxonomy): domain Eukaryota; kingdom Metazoa; phylum Chordata; class Mammalia; order Chiroptera; family Vespertilionidae; genus Murina; species Murina feae. The sequence continues at coordinate 47,693 of PVJC01002517.1, read as the reverse complement.
TGCACAGAGAAAATATATATATTTGTCATCTTTAAGATTGATAAATCACATTCCTTGGTCTTCAGATGTAGTAGCATTTGTGTACGAAGATATATGCGTGCAGATATGGATACACTGGTGAAATCAGAAAAACACAGGGAAGAGTCTAATTGTGAATCAAAGAGGATAATTCAATTATGGCCCTTTCATCATTAGGCATACAATCTGGTAATTGAAAAGAATTAAGGATATATCTCTGTACACTTATTAGTCTTCATTCTCCAGAATTTATATTTATATAATAAGGAATTGCCTAGATTAGGTTGCTGTAATTTCCCATTGATTTTAATCACAGGGTATGGTAACTAAGAGGCCTCCCATATTTCAGACATGCTCTCTTTTCCCTCCACTGTAGACTAGTGGTCCAATTTCCCCTTGGTAGTCAAGATCAATCACCCCACCCAGCATAGTAACTCCCTTCTTAGCCTGTTAATTCAGGGATATGAGGCGCCCAAAGCGACTGGGTCTTAACTCCCAGTGCAATGGGATCATTGTTGTGGCTCCTGGTGGAAGCATTTTCCCCTTTGGGATTAAGATGTCTAGACCAGCAAAACATAAGTTTGTAGGAACAAGAAGCAAAATTTTGCTAGTGGGTACCTGAGGAAGAAGCAGTGAGTGATGACTCATCACATACACTCACATAGACTATCTCTATGATGCACCACAAGAGAAAGGAAGGTGCGGAATAGGAGGACAGACTAGGCTACCCCTTGTCAATTTTTAAATGGAAAAAAATACACATGCAAATGTAATGTTTATATACACATGACATTTATATGGAAAGACATGTAAGAAATGGGAACAGATTGCTTGGGGAAGGCAGCTAAAGGAAATAGATGTGAGAAAAATATGGAAGCTCCAATTCCAATCCAAGAAAAAAAGTACTTTTTGAGAAATTCCAAATGGGACTTATTCAAAAGATAAGTGGAGGAAGAAAGATTTAAAGGACAGCAGGACATCTCAAAATGAACGAGAAAACTGTCTTACACACAAATTCAAATTCTGTTATAACAAAACTGCTAGCACAAAATGAACATTTTTATAATATAAAAGCTTCCCAAATCCCATAGTTCAAAAACGAATTGACAAAATTTGAATCAAAATCAATTCAAATAAAAAACTGTATTTCATTTAATTGAGAGTTCCTGGTAACAGATTTTACCTGCAAATTAATGCCATTTTATAGTTTTTACGTCTACTTTATCTTTTCCTTTTTAAAAGGCTGGTCTTTTGCAGCAGATCCACTGATAAGGGAAATTGCTTGCTAGAGAGGTGAGTGAAGCAAAACAGAGGGGAGACTTGAGAAGGATCGAGACGAATTAAGGGGAAGAAGGATGCTGTCCTCATAGGTTATAGCGGAAGTGTGGTGCTTATACTGACACCAACTTGACATGTAATTTTGGGAAGTAACCACTATTGTTCATTTTGTCTCCCAGAAAAGCAAGAGGAGTCTAGTTCGTGAAGCCTCCTAACTCTTTTCTGAGTGAGAAGTGCAAGGAGCTAGAAAATCAGAATGCATATTTCTATTTGCCTCCAATACTTCTCAGATTAAATCTCAGGATCACAACTTGTCATCCACGTGCTCCTGTTGCAGATGTAGCCAATGTGTCTGATTCATCAACCAACTCTAAAGTCGGTCCTAGCAATCCGCCTGACTGCCAGACTCTTTGCCAAACCTCCCAAAACATTGGTAAGCAAATCCAGAGCAACAGCACAAGAGATAGCAAGCAAATCTGGCTGGTTGGGTATGGGCGAGTAAATAAAACTCCCAAACAATGATGCTGAGGGAGAAATCTGCTCCAGAACATGGAGACCACCCACCAGGATCAGGCTCTGTCACTGGAAACAGTACAGGATACTTCTGCTCTCATCATGGCTATCACAGGTCAAAGGCAAAAAGGATGAAGAAATAATAATAATAAATATTTTCTAAGAATTTACACTTGACTGAGGACAGGACACAAGTCAAAGAAATGACACCAAATCAAAAAGTCAAAACTCATCTCCCAAACACGGAAGAGCACAGGTTATTAAGAAGAATCATGATTCTGAGGGTCCTAGCTGGTTTGGCTCAGTGGATAGAGCGTCAGCCTTCGGACTGAAAGGTCCTGGGTTTGATTCCGTCAAGGTCACATGCTCAGGTTGTGGGCTCGATCCCCAGTAGGGGGTGTGCAGGAGGCAGCCAGTGGATGATTCTCTCTCATCATTGATGTCTCTCTCTCCCTCTTCCTTCCTCTCTGAAATCGGTAAATATATATATTTTTAAAAAAGAATGATTCTGAGCACACGTTATAAAAGCAACATGCTGAGTTTAGATTCCATCCTGGCATGGAGGAGAATTCTGAGCAGGGGCATCATCACGTTTCTGTGCTGAGAGATCGCTCTGTGGGTGGTTTGGAGGAAAGCAAGGTAGGAGGCATGAAGACCAACTGATTCCATTAAATGAAAAATGAATTGGAGCCCAGATATGGCCATGAGTATACAAAAGAAGGAGGGGATTTGAAAGATATTTAGAAAGCATGGAAGGGATGCAGGAAGCAAGGCATCTAAGTCTAACAGAGCACACCCAGGTGGGAAACTCAGGACGAGCAGGCTTGAGGAGGAAAATAAGATCTAAGTTCAGTCCACCCCAACTCAGGAATCCCAGAACAGCTTCTGCCTGTGGGAGCACAAAGCCACACCCCCTTAGGGAGCCCTTTAGTCTGCCTCTCAGATCTGATCCCCTGACCTCGGGGTTGGGGTGTGGATTGACTTGGAGATCTGACTTTTTCTAACTGCTCCCCTGGTGTGTTCAGGCTGTCCCTTGTTTTCTTTTCTTTTCTTTTTTAAAATATATTTTATTGATATTTTACAGAAAGGAAGGGAGAGGGATAGAGAGTTAGAAACATCGATGAGAGAGAAACATTGATCAGCTGCCTCCTGCACACTCCTTACAGGGGATGTGCCCGCAACCAAGGTACATGCCCTTGACCAGAATTGAACCTGGGACCCTGGTAGGCTGACGCTCTATCCACTGAGCCAAACCAGTCAGGGCTGGCCCTTGCTTTCTGAGGCTTCCTACTGGGGCATGAGCCCTCAGTTCTTTTGCTCCCAATTCACAGCCCAGAGGGTTCCCTGCTAACCCTCATACTGGTGCTGCCTCCAGAGACCTCAGAGAGTCCATCTTATACCAAAGGGCCTTTTCGTGGGTGAAAATGGGAGTTTCCCCCCTAAAACCCAGGTTGGCTTCAGCATGCTGAGTCCTGGTCCTACTCTCAATCCTACAAACTCTTCTTGTCCACATGAGGCAGCAATGCCCAAGCAGTGCATTCCATGCCAGGTTCTCATTTGCTGTCTCGCTAGAGGCCTGTGGATCAACGTCTCTCTCGAGTGGCAGGTGGCTCAGTGTGGTGAGCTGAAGAAGTTATCACAAGCTTTTTGCCTCGTGGCACCCGAGAGAGCAAGATGGCTGGTCAGCAGCCCTGCGGGAGCCATAGGAGAGAATCTGGCCGGAGTTCTTATTCTTACTGCATCGGCTCCAACGGCAGGTCTGAGCCAGAAATACGGCCTCGATGTGGGCTGCCAGTGTTTGTGTCAGGATACAAAGGATACAGGCTTCATAAATTGGATTAAGTGAACTTCCTTGAACGGGTTATTCAAGACATCTTGACCTTACTGCAGAAACAATGCTAGCTCTTTGTCCATAAAATTAAAAAAAATACTTCAATCATGAATGTTTTCATGTGGAAAAAAAGAAGTTACAACAAAAAATACAGAACTCCACTCACCCCGCCTGTTCCGTGGTCCCAGCAAAGCTGCACTCCTGCTGCTCCACTCCTAGAAAAGGTCATTGTCAACCCAGAGCACGTCCCGGCCCTCCTTCAGCTGTGAGCGTGCTAGCACACACAGAAAGCTCTGTGTTCCGGCGGGTGGTGTGTGGCTTTGTGCTCCATCCAGGTCTTCCGCTGGGCAGACACTCCCTGAGGCCTCCTCGCCAATCAAGCTCCAATTCTGGCCTCACCTGGTGGGACATGGTCGTGTGCTGCTGTCGGACCTGTGAAGCTGAGCTCCTTTCTTCAGAGCTAAACAAAAGACTGGGAGGAATCAATGACTTTTTTTTCTTCCACAACAAATTGGCCCACACCACCTGGCTCAGGTGACTAAGTGGTTGAGTGGCAATCTATGAACCAGGAGGTCACGGTTCAGTTCCTAGTCAGGGCACAAACCCAGGTTTTGGGCTCGATTCCCAGTGGGGAGCATGTGGGAGGCAGCTGATCTATGACTCTTGCTCATCATTAATGTTTCTATCTCTCTCTCCCTCTGCCCTTCCTTTCTCTGAAATCAATAAAAACATCCTATATAATAAAGAGGGAATATGCAAATTGACCATCACTCTGGTCAATTTGCACCCACAGCTGAGGCTAAGTTCCCATAACAAGCCTTAAGGAGCAATCAGCAGGGACCTGAGGCTGTGCACCCACCCACCTCCTGCATGGGGCTTGACAGGGGACTTCAGGCTGCTCCCCCTGCCCTGGCACCAGGCCAGACAAACTCAGGCTGCACCCTCTTCCCTGGTGCCAGGCTGGGGGACCTCAGGCCATGCCCCCTGCCCCGGCCCCAGGCCAGGGGACCTGAGGCTGTGCCCCCCACCCAGCGGGACTTGACAGGGGCCCTCAAGGTGTGCCCTCCGCCCTGGTGCTGGGCCAGGGGACCTCAGGCCATGCCCCCCACCCCAGCACCAGGCCAGGGGATCTCAGGCTGTGCCCCCTGCCCTGGCACCCAGGGGACCTGAGGCTGCATCCCCCCACCTGGCAGGGCTTGACAGGGTGGGACCAGCCAGGTCTGGATCTAGCCCAATGAAGGGGGACTGTCCAGGTTTGGGTCTCGAGCGATTTTGAGGTGCATGTGGGTGGTTGAAGACTTGACTCTGGGTTCCGTGGTGCACCCCAGACTCTGACAGGAGGAAGATTTTCATATACGTTTTACTAATTTTCTTTAATCTGTGACACTTCTATTATAGAGAAAGGGCACATAGGAATATTAAAATATTTCCTCTAATTAATCCCCTTTTAATGTGCACGAATTTCATGCACTGGGCCACTAGTGTGTATATGTATGTGTATATATATATATTTTTTAATTGGCCCAAACCCTTGAACACCAGCCTTTTGAGAAAGTGAAACTTACTTTGAGATTAGAGATGAAACTGGCAATGGGCCGCCTTTCCCTGCCTCTCTGGCCCACTGCCCTGCGGTGGGACCCTAGCCCCATCATGTGCTCCAGGCTTCAGTGAGCCAAACAGTTGTTCCCCGCCTCAGTGGAGCTCCAAGTAGTGTGACTCTACTTCCAGTGAGAGGTCATTGTAGACAAAGATGTAGCCTAGTGGTTCCGGAAATGTGGTCCCCAGCCAGCAGCAGCAGCAGCATCTGGGATATGCTATTTTCACGCCCATCCCGCACGTACAGAATCAGAAACTCTGAGCCCAGCCATCAAGAGTTGAACAATCTCTTCAGATGCTTCATCTGATGCTTCTAGAGATTGAGAGCCACCTATGCAGACTGATGGTATTGAGCAGCTGCAGGGACTAAGCCTTTCTTGGTCCAGCAAGCCCAGCCCCTCCCTAGCCAAGGCCCCTCTCCTCCACGGATATGGATAGATTTTGCTGACAAATGACCTTCACTGGAGGCAGAGGGGAGCAACCTGCAGTTTCTCAGAGCTGCGTGTGGGCAGCTGGTCCAAAGCCTGGTGGTAGCCATTAGGCAACTGCTAGAGGCCCCACCCCCTCTGTTTTACCTCCGTCTTCTACAGTTAGAAATGCCAAGCTCTATCCCATCTGCCACCCCATGCCAATAAATGTCCTCTTGCCGGGGACCTTAGGACTTGCTTTTGGTTGGGACAAAAGCAAGGTGAATCATACGCTATGCTCCGCAGCACGGAGAATGCTGCCTGTGCTGACTGGCTATCCTCACTGCCTTCTGTTTCTCTTAGTGGCTATGCCCAAATACACGCTAGCCTGGGTCACCACAATAGCGTGTGACCTGTTTTAGTACCGTAAAAACTTCAAAAGCTTTTTTCTGGGTTCATATATAGTACTCTCTCAGTTGACCTCAGGTTCTGAGTTTGCAAGCTGGTATACACTTGGCGCGGTTCAACCTAAGGTAAATGTGGCTTTTCACGGCAATTTTAGTCCCACATCACTAATTTCACTGACAACATCCCGCTCTCCATCCAGACACGGTCACCTCCGCTTCCTATCACAGTCTCTGATTTTTCTTACGCTTGGTTAGCTTCATTCACTTGTTCACTGATTTGTTGCTTCCCCTTCTCTCATCACAGGTTTAATTATTGAGCAAAACAGTTACTCCATACATTTATACCACGCTAAGCACTTTCCATCCCACCTCACACCTGCAAGGAATAGACTGTAAGGGCAGTGGCGAGGCGCTCCCTGCCGGCGTCCCGGCGCACTGCGGCTTTGCTGGCGCGCTACCGCGGCGTCCCCGCGGGTCACGAGCTTCCCAGGACCTGGGGACGAGTGCCAGCGCAAGGCTTCCTGGGAAATGTCTCAGGTATTCGAGTTAGAACTACAAATCCCGGTAGGCACCGCGCTGCAGCCCTGATGATGAGGGCGCCGTGGTGAATCTGAATCTTGTCTGTCAGTGCCATTGGGAATGCTGTACAAACCCGATTCAATATTCACAAGAGGCTCTGGGGGGACATGGTAGTGCTTCTGCCAGGCGCGCACGAACGGACTGGAGTTCCGCAGCTTCCCCGGACGCGCTGGGGTGGCGAATCTGCCGTTGCGGCACAGTGCGTAGGCGCGCAAGGCCCCACGGGAAGTTCGTGGAGTCTGCTGCGGGGAGAACGACGCCAGGGTCTCTCGGGCAACTGCAGTCATGGTGGCGGCCGCCCCCAGTGCCGGCGGCTCCGCACCCCAGACGGCGGGGTCCGCCGAAGCGCCGCTGCAGTACAGCCTTCTCCTGCAGCACCTGGTGGGTGACAAGCGCCAGCCCAGGCCCCTGGAGCCCGGCAGCCTGGGCGGGATCCCGAGCCCGAGCAAGAGCGAGGAGCAGAAGATGATCGAGAAGGCGATGGAAAGCTGCGCCTTCAAGGCGGCGCTGGCCTGCGTGGGAGGTGAGGCCGAGCGCGGGGCCCGCGGGCGGCCGAGGGTCTGGACGGCAGGGGTCCCTCCGCCGAGACCGGCGCCCGGAGGAGAGGCGCCCGTGGGCCTCGACCTTGCCTGCGGCCCGTCCCTTCCGGCGGGCGAGCGCCGGCCGCGCCCCGTAGACTCTGGAAGGAGAAGCGGTGCGATGGGTCGGGGCCCGGGTGTTGTAAAACGGTCGGCTTCGTTCCTCGTGCACCGTTCACTCTGAAAGAATCATCCTTCCAGCAGCTTGTTGCCCAGCAGCTGCCCCGTGGCGGGCGGCGGAGAGGGGCTGTTCCCCGGGAGCTGACATGCTTAGGTTTCTCATCGAAGGCCGCCTGGCAGAAGGACGCTGCACAGTAGGGAGCATCGCGCGCAAAGGTCCGGCGGGAGCTGGCTAGAGTCGTGTGTGTGTGTGTTTTTAAAAAAATGTATTTTATTGATTTTTTACAGAGAGGAAGGGAGAGGGATAGAGAGTTAGAAATATCGATGAGAAACATCGATCAGCTGCCCGCAACCCAGGTTCATGCCCTTGACCGGAATCGAACCTGGGACCCTTGAGTCCGCAGGCTGACGCTCCATCCACTGAGCCAAACCGGTCAGGGCCGTGTGTTTTTCTTAAAGATGTTTTTATTCATTTTAGAGCGAGGAAGGGAGAAAAACACCTGTCGGCTTGCCTCCTGCACGCCCCCTGCTTGGGGACGCAGCCTGCAACCCCCCAGTGCAAACCCTCCCCCCAGCCCAGCCTGTGCCCTGACCCAGCGTGGAGCCTCTCTGCGCTGGAGGCTGCTCCGCCAGCACCGGCCAGGGCTGGCCCGAGGCCCGGAAACAGGAAGGCCGTTGTGGCCGGTGTGACTGGACAGCAGTGAGCAGAGCGGAAGGAAGCCTAGAAGGCGCGGTGCCCCTCCCGTGCGCAGGCGGAAGGGGTTGACCACGTGTGCCGATGAGCTGGCCTCTCATCGACAACAGACAGACGCATGTGGCGGGAGTGCAGGTGTGAAGGGCAGCAGGAGGAAGAGGGAGAACGCTTGTTGTTGGTGTGGGGAAGACCACCAGAGAAGGGGAGGCTGGAGCAGTGTCTTGAAGGATTGAGAGAATGGGGGTGGGCAGAGAGGGAGAGAAATGTCACTTCACGTGGGGGTGGGGTAGGGGATTTGGGCTTTCTGCCCGTAGGCATGAGGGCAGTCATTGATGTGTTTTTAGGGGGGGTCCCAGGTGGTGCTCGGCGTGATGCAGGATGGAGTGTGGTGACGGAAAGAGCCGCGTGGAGAGGGAGACCATCGAGAGTGGCTGGGCTGAAAGTTCCCGAGGTGTGGCCTGGGTCCTTGTTCATCACTTAGTAGCTGTTGGAAGGAGTCTCTGTAGTGCCCCAGGGTGGACGTGATAAAGGCCCTGGACCGCTCTGCCTGTGGCTCAGGTGGTTGGGTGTCTTCCTGTGCATGGAAAGGTTGCCGGTTGGATTCACCCTCAGGGCACATGCCCCAGTTTTGGACTCAGTCCCTGGTAAGGGCTGTGCAGGTGGCAGCCAATCACTGTTGTGCTCTCACATCGAGGTTTCTCTCTCCCCTCATTCCTTTCTCTCTCTCTAAACACACACACACACACATATTAAAAGGCCCTAAACTAGGATAATTGTGGACATGGAGTTGTAGCGGGGAGCACAGAAACAGCCAGAAATGCCCCTGAGGTTTGTAGCTGGAGTGACTGGAAAGGAGGAGGCATAAGCAAGTGTGTCTGGGGGGGAGGTGCCCATGATTTCATTAAACATACACAACGGACACTAGAACGTGGGTTTGAACTGTGTGAGTCCACTTATACGTGGGTGTTTTTTCAATTAATACCTGTACTGTTTTCTTTGTGTTTTTTTTAAAAAAATATGTATTTGTATTGATTTCAGCGAGGAAGGGAGAGGGAGAGATAAAAACATCGATGAGAGAGAATCATTGATTGGCTGTCTTCTGCATGCCCCCTACTGGGAATCGAACCTGCAACCTGGGCATGTGCCTTCACCAGGAATGGAACTGGCGACCTGTCAGTGCACCCAACAGTGCTCAACCAACTGAGCCACACGGGCCAGACCTGTGCTGTTTCAGTCCTCTATTGGGAGTCCACAGATGTGGTCGGCTTCCTGTGTGCATTGATTTATACCATCTTATATAGGGAACTTGAGCACCTGCAGATTTCGGTACTTGTGGGGGGTCCTGGAACCAATCCCCCACAGATAACAAGGGACAGCTAAATTTTTTTTCCCCAAGGGTAAAAATTTTATTTTTGAAGAACTTCATGCTTCACATTTTCAGAGAGTCACATAACAAAAATGTTATCCTCCCTTCATCCTAGGAATAAATAGGATCACAAAATTTCTTTTTAAGTTACAACACTTGGAAATGTATGCCAGCATCCACAGTGAGCAGAAAGGAGGAGCCACACCGCTGGGCAGGAAAAAAGCATAGATTTCTGTGGCCAGGGCTCTCCCATGTAGTATTAATATTTCTTCTTTTTTCTTTCTTTCTTTCTTTTTGGTTAATCCTCATCCCAGGATATTTGATCCTGTGTGTGAGAGTGTGTGTATGTTTTTGTTTTAGTTTTAGAGAGAAAGTGAAAAGTATAGGGAGAGACAGAGAGAAACATCGATTGGTTGCCTCCCACACGCACCTGGGCCGCACCCGGACCGGGCTGGGACCCGTAATGGGGTCTGCACTCCTGACCAGAATTGAACCCGTGATCCTGCAGTCGGAGCGCCGACGCTCTCACCAGTGAGCCAGATCGGCCTTTCAGGGCGTATTACTACGCCAGTGAAGAGGAGGGAAGCCAAGTGAATGCACCGGCTGCTGAAACGGGGAGGTTGCTCTTTTGTCTTCGGTGCAGGCTTTCCCGGAAAATGGCTAGAAGCCTGGCTGGCAACTCCCCTTTTGTGCGTGTTTCGTGAAGAGTAGCCGTCAACGCTTCAGTGCCCGTGTCTTGGTTCTCGGTCCTCCACTTTTTTTGCTTGGACGCCTCTTTGGGGTTGGCAAGGTCGTGGCCGGGCTTCTGTGTTACGTTTTGGACGGTCACTCATTCTTCAGGTCCCTGCCGGTGGTGTGGTGCCTGGGAGCCGGGTGCTACCCTGCTCGGTGGGTGACTGGAGCAGGGTTCTCAGGTGGCGCTTCCCCTGCCCTGGTGTCCCTGCCATCTCGAGAAGGAGCACTGGGGGCATGGGGGCAGTGCCGACAGTTTGGAGGCGCTGGTATCCACAATGAGCAGACGGCTGATGTGGATCTCTTCACCTTCAGCCTCTCCCACAGTTGGGGCAGCTTGTAGGGGAGGAGGTCCCTAGGGTACCTTGGATGGTAAGCTGGATTTCGATGAACCGGTCCCTGAAGCTGTGCTCCCTCTGGGACTCCATCCTGCATCTCCCCAGTCCCACCAGCCTGCATCCTGTTGGGGTGGGGAGACTGTGAGCCAGGTCGGAGGTCTGTCGCAGTGGTAAGGCGGAACCTTCGCCAGACAGAGGGCTACAGGAGAGGAGGGAGAGGGAGAGGGAGGGGGTGGGGTACCTGACTCCAGCGCCAAAAAAGTGCCCATGAGTGGCAGGAGGGTCAAATCCTTCACTGCTGCTGCTCCCTTCCTCCCCGCCCTCCTCCCCAGCAAGCTTACAGGGAGGCCCACGGCATCTGCCATTGTAGCCACATCTGAACTGGCCCGATCAGCAGGACCGGCTCTGCAGGAACTCCTCTGCACCAGTCACATTGGCTGCCTCAGCACCTTCCTCTCCTTCCGCCACCTCAAACTAGTTTCTCCATCCCACACTGTGCAGAGATTTCCGTGGGTTCTTGATGGCAGTCTGATGTACACACACATCTTTGTGTCATTTTGACTTAAACATCCATATCCATTTATGATGGCCTGACAGGGCCTGCCTCGGGCCACCGCACTCAGGCACCTGGGTAGTGGTTGGCGGGTGGTTAGCGCAGCTGGTGGTCGTGGCAGCCAGGCTGTCTTTCTCTATTGGATGGGGTCTCAGGCTCCTCACTGGATCTTGCTCGGGAGAAATGTTTTTGGGGAGTCAGAAGTTATATGTGGATTTTTGACTGGCGGGGGGGGGGGGGGGGGGGGGGGGGGTGGGCTTTGTACCTTTAATCCTTGTATTGTTCAAGGCTCAACCAAATTGACCAGGAGGCAATGAGAGGGCATTCATATGCAAATGCCCAGCAGGCTCAGGAAGGTCAGATGTGGACAGCAATGTGGAGTTTGCCATTTGGTAGCTTTGTGACTTTAGGGAAGTTAATTAACCTCTCTGAGCCTCTGTTTCTTCAGCTACAAAAAGGGGGAGGTAAAAATACGTACCTTACAGGATTAGTGTGAAGAATAAATGGGGCTCTAACTATAAAATGTCATAGTAATTGGCAGATGGTATTTATTAAATGACTATTGTGAATGTTACCATTATTAAGGGAGTGATTTGCAGTTGATAGCTGCACTCAAGGGTGACTGGTCACATGTGCGAGACTGTAGAGAGAGAACGGAGGGTTAAAGACTGAATCTTGAGAAATAGAAGATGAAATGAAGAAACCCAGGAGGAGGCAGGAGGCTGTCAACAAGATAGAGCCTCGGTTGTGTGATGTGGAAGCCAGGCAAGTGGAGAGTTTGGGTGCAAGGGGGTGGGTACCTCCTCCCTGGTGGCCCCCCAGAAGGTGCTATTTGAACATGACCCATTGCAGTAACTCAGAAAACATGCCAAGAAATCTTCATCTCTGTTTGTTTTTAGGATTTGTCTTGGGAGGTGCATTTGGGGTGTTCACTGCCGGCATTGATACCAATGTGGGCTTTGACCCCAAGGATCCTTACCGGACTCCGACAGCAAAAGAAGTTCTTAAGGACATGGGGCAGAGAGGAATGTCCTACGCCAAAAATTTTGCCATTGTGGGCGCCATGTTTTCTTGCACTGAGTGTTTGGTTGAATCTGTAAGTGTCTCTGCCTCCTGCGAAAGCCATGCCTCCTGCCGCCTTATGACTTCTAAGGAGAAAGACTCTTAATGTCACTAGAAAGCAGATGAGAAATGCCCGAGATTTGCTAGACTGAATGTCCATAAAATAGCCCCTATTGTAAGCTCTTTGTATGCATGGTTTGGGCTTGCATGACTCTTGACTTCTTTACGTGGGCTTAATGCTGGTGCATGATCTTAAACACGAGACTTCTGGGGCGCCCAGGAGGAGATTGGGATTACTTCTCAAATGCCGCACTTGGTTTCAGTGCTCGGCTGCCACCTGCAGGAAGCATCTAGGAACACATTCACATTTGAGAAGCTATACTTTTTTTTAAAGAGAAAAAGATTAGGTTTCCTTTGGGGCGGGACTAAATTAGCCCGCTAGAGACCCTGTGCTTTCCCCTGAATCCTCTCGTCTGGCATGTTTCTTTGGCTCTAAACTGCTCTTCTCCACCCACAGTACCGGGGGAGATCAGATTGGAAGAACAGTGTCATTAGTGGCTGCATCACTGGAGGAGCCATTGGTTTCAGAGGTTGGTAAACAAGTCTCGAGTGGTTTTCTCTGTGGCCTTGGACAGCATGCTGAAGCTGACATTTCTAAACATATGAGTGTTCCAGGGACAGCCCGAGGCATATGTGGGCACTTGGTATTCTTCCCTCTGACAAGTGAATCATGTTTGCTTATGTCAACTCACTTTTGGAAATTTCAGGATTTCTTATCCTTGGCACAATGGACATTTTGGACCAGATAAATCTGCCCCAGGGAGGGGCTTTTCCATGTATTTAAGGATGTTTGCACATCCCTGGCCTCTACCCACTAGATGCTACTAGCACTTAATTGCGAGAACTAAAAGTGTCTCCAGACATTGCTGAATGTCTCCTGAGGGGCAAATTGCTCTGAGGTGAGAACCACTGAGAGATCTAGATCTGTCTTAGGGAAAAGAACTGCCCCTCGTTGGAAGTCTGGGAGAGCGTGCTCACAGTGATTCCTGGAGTGTGGTCATACGCAGGCTAGTACGGAAGCACGCAGCCCTGGAGAGCCCATTTGTCCACGTGTCATGCTGAACTTTCAGCTTCATGCATTTCCAGTATTTAGATGTTTTTCTTAATACTATATAAATGTCAGTTTTAGTTTTATTTATGCTATCACAGTAATGTCTTTCTGCAGTTGAGGATTTTTAGACTTCTACCCATGAAAAGCCAAATATAGGCATTTAAGAAGTGTTGGATTATCAGCTGAAAACAAACTAACCTCCTGCCACTTCTCCCTGCTGGCATTCCTGTCAGGAGTGTGACGTGACTCTCCTAACAGTGTCCGTTGCTGGGCCTCTGTCTGCTGTGCCCCAACTTACCCAAAGCAAAGAGCCTGTTTCCTCATTTCCTGAGAGGCAGGATGACTTGCTGTCATTAAAAACTTGCTTTTGCTCCTCACACAGCCATTTCTGATTTAGGGGTAACTCTTCCTTTGGTCTCCCCATCGCTGAGCTTTGTCAGGGCCTTTGGGAAGCTCAGCTCCCTCCAGGGTGGCTTTGATCACCTTCCCAGGAATTTATTCCATAAACAATTCAGGAGCGGGCCATGTGCTTTCACTTGAGTCCAAGGGCTGGTTTTCTTAACCAGCTTCCTGCCTGTGAGGAGCGGTTTTCATGAGACTGGAAATATTAATTCTTTGGAATGAGAAAAGTTAAACGAATGCACAGTGTAAGCAAAGCCCTGGGTTAGATCATGTACACGGCTTCATTGAGGCCTCACAGATCTCTGACAGGCACTTAGCTGCTCTCTGCGTCTGTGGGTATGCAGACGTTTTGTGAATGCAGCCTGGCTCTGCATCTGTCACCACAGGTAATGCCATTTCTGCTTGCTTTACAGCTGGCTTAAATGCGGGGGTCATTGGTTGTGGAGGTTTTGCTGCTTTCTCTGCTGCAATCGACTATTATCTGCGGTGAGAGTGACTGCCTCCGGGGACGGACACCACCGCCCAGGACCGGAGCTGCTCCGTGGAGGACATTTCTGCGCCACTCGGCCCGCGCTTCAGACCCTGAAGACATTTGTTTCCTCTCAGACAGTCCTTGTTGCGAGGAGCCGCCTGGCCACTGGACGCCTCCGCCTCTGAGCAGCCACCTCTCTCTCCGGCAGATTAGGAGTCAGTGTGTTGACGTGTAGAAATAAAGCTCCACGAAGATTCGGTGCTGACCACAGTCGGCCTCCGGCTGGTTGGTGCTGTGGAAACGGAGGTGACTTTACAGACCCAGGAAGCTGCTTGACCTTGGAACTCCATGCAGTCCTCCCTCATGTCCGTCAGGGCAGAGCAGAGTAAATGTGTGCCTGCTGACCAATTATGTCACTTTGTTTAGCCTCCTGCTATCTTTGTTTAGAAAAATGTATTTATATTAAAACTTAAATGGTTTATTTTTATTTTCAAATTCCATAATTCCCCAAAATGGTGCCAGGTGGCCCAAAGATTGAACATTCAAAGGAGAAAAATTGAGAAAGCTCCTGAGAAGTCTGGGATTGCCAGATTTCCAGGGTTTGCAGTTGTGTTGCCCTCATCGAGACTTCCATCCGAGAAGCAAGCCTCGCCACTTCCTAGGATGCATCGAAGTCCCAGGCGTTAAGTCCCACTGGCCTCTTCTAAAAAGCCTTCCTGCGGGCGGCTGATAGGGATGCCTGTGGTCTGAGCCACTCACTGGTGTTATGCTCTGAGCACTGACTCGGCCTGGCTCCGGGACATGCGAGGAGCCGGCTCTCCTCATTCTGCTGAAGTCACAGCAGGTACTGGGTAAAGTCAGACATCGTTGAGGGGCTGTTCACCACACCCTTCTCTCTGGGATGTGTTCTTTTTGCTTTAACGTTAGTGTTTTTTACTTGACCTGGTAACCCTTTTATGACAACAAAAGCTTGGTCTTATTGTGCATCACAGACCAAAAAATAGCCTTTTATGACTAGGATTTGCCCCGGGTTCTGCTTTACTCTGGTGCTTCGGTGGCAAGATGAAGCTAATGAATTCAGGCTTTTGCTCTTGGGGGCAGGCAGGCAGGCTTGTGGGGGACATACAGTCCTGGCTGTCTTTTTTCCTGCAGTACAGTTAACTCCTTCGCCTTTTCTTTTTTCCTTGCTTTCCCCTGACCTGCTGTTGTCTTAACCAGAGTTCAGAGACTCAGCTGGAACATCTAGGCATCCTGAGTGTGTGTGTGTGTGTGTGAGTGATCATGTCAAACCCAGCTGGTAACACCTTCCTCTGGCCATGTCCGCTGTTTCCTTGGGAATGAGTGTGAGTGCGCAGAGCTCATGTCCTTCTATGGTGAATTCTATAGAATGCCTGGCCTCGCCTCACAGGCATGAGGGCCATTGCTGCTAGGCTGTCTAGAGTGTCCTTGGAGGTCCGAGAACTAGTTTAGAATGGTTTCCTACTTTGCCCCTACATGTCACCTCTAAGCACTTTGAGAACAATAGCAGGTACTCCTACCTGGCACCCGTCAAAGTGTTCGGATGCCTGGCATCTCCTACCAGCCAGCCTAGCGCATGGGGTCAGATACACCCAACAGCCGGACACAGGACAAGCTGCCCTCAGGCTGCCTTGGAAAGGAGGAGCCCTGGGCTGTCAGTAGCCATCGGTTCAGTAAGCGAAGCATTGTCCACATTGACTATTCAATCGAGAGGAGATGAATCGTTTCCTGTTTTAGATGGCCATGGAGTCAGGATGACCTCATAAACCAAACACCAATTTTCAGAGACATCTGTTCCTGATCTCCAGAATAAACAAGTGTCCAGAGGCTTGGGCTGGTGGGAGCTACGTTTAACCCCACTGGCTCCTAAAGGGAGTGGGCTCTCCAGGGGATCCCGCCTCTTTGCAGGCAGATTAGGCCAGAGGCTGTCCCAAAGCTGAGCCACATCCAAGGAAAATGCAGAGGAAAGTTGACACAGAACAGGAAGCCTGCACTTGAATGGACAAGTTCCTGTCATCTCTCAGGACACCGATGGCCAGGTCCCTGGCAAGGCATCTGTGCTTCCCGGCTGGCTGCTGCGTGACCTGGAGGCCTTGTGAAGAGCAGGAAAGGCTTGGGCTCCCCTTCCTCAAACTGCCACAGTCCCCCCGGAGTCACAGGAAAGCTCCAGGGAGGTCAACTAGGTAAACAGATTCCTGTAACCTCACATCTGGATGCAGCCTGAAGAGTTAAATATTTAGATTGGTGGCCTTCCCCGGACCACTGAGCACAAATGTCCACACCACAAGGCTGAGTTGTGTGCAAATGTTGGGGCTTTGCATTTTTTTATTAACATTTTCCTCTCACGTGGTTTACATCAATTTATAATAATCTACATAAGATGAAACAGAACATAGACAAAAAAATATATCCTTACCCACTTATTAAAGTCAAATATTAATGAAGGGTCCCATCCCACCGGTATCAGCAAAAACCGGCAGCCCGTAGTCATTGCCAGCAAGGACAGGCCTTCTGGGATTCCTGGGGCCTGTGTGCTGAGCCTGTGGGCACAGCCTATCTTGCTGAGCACAGTGGCTGGGGGTTCTGGGCTGCACAGTTCCTGTCTCGGGAGAACCCGTAGGCTATTTCCTTGGTGCAGCGTAGTCCAGGTCTGGTACCTGCCCTTCCCCACTTGGGGTAGAATTTATAAATACTCTGAGCCTTCTGCATTTCTCAGCCCTTCCAGCCTTCCTCCCATTCTCACTGCCTAAGCACGCCTGAGGGCTGCAGTAAGTGGCTACCTGCTGCTGAGAAGTAAACATCCCTTGTTTTGGGAGGTTGGGAGGCACCCATTTTGGGCCGTAACTAGCTCAAGCTGGGCCTCTAGTCATTACCATCAATGGCTTTGGAAACAAGTAGGGATGGGCTGACGCTGGGGTCTTTAGACTCAAGTTCTTTCCCCGTCTCCTGTCCCAGGGAGCAGGGCTCCTAACAAAGCTGCTAGCAGGCAGCCAGCGAGGTGGTATTCCCCTCTTCTTGGGCATCTCTTTCCTCCAATGTGCACAGGATGTGTACCATTCTGCCCAAGATCGAGCAACAGGTGTAAACAAGATCGGAAAGGGCCCTCGGAGCAAGCACTATAGCTTTAGGGCCAGCAAACCCTTCTTTAAAACAGCCCTGAGCTCAAGCTATGGGAGCTGTTGTCTCCAGTCCTGAGGCCCACAACCTACTCTCTGCCACAGGGGAAAGCTGGGGAGCTTGTGCTGCAACGCAAGCCCCTGCCTCCCGGGAGTGTCTGTCCTGCCAGGCTGACCACACAGGCTCCCACGGGAAGAAACGGAAGTATACTCACTCCTTTCCAGGCCTGAGCAATGGGTCTCACAGCTGGGAATGGAACCTGCCGATCCCTGACTCGATAGAGCATCAACAATGAGGGTCTCCAGCAACACCCAATCCCGAGGGGCAGGCGCCTGTCACTCATCCTTCCCCAGCTTCTGGAGTTTCCCTAAGTTCACCCGAAAGGCTGCATCTAGAAGTCAGTCGGGGTTGGGAGGCAGCACCCTGATGGCTGCCTGCGTGGACTCTGCCTGCCTTCCCCAGGCCTGGAGCACCTGTGGCCGGGGGGCTGCCCCGTGGCAGTGCTTGGCTGGGGAGAAGGTAAAATCTAAGGCAAAGGCACCACGAGGTACATGGAGGCGCAGGAAGGGCTGTCTCCTGCATGGAGCTTGCCGTTGTCTGGACACCTGCTTCAGCCACGTCAGCTGCCCTCCTGGAGGCCTAGCTTCAATGGCAACGCCACTAGGACCCCTGCTGCTGACAGCCGCGTCCCCCTCAGGACGCCCCGCTGCATGCACTCCTCTGCACGTGCCTCTCCCACCTCCCCGGTTCCTTCCTGACCCTCGGCCATCTCGATAGCAGGTCACGTGCGAGTCTACACTCAAAGGAAATAGACCAAGGGAAAAGGAACTGAAAAGCAGAAGAAGAAACAGTCAAGATGCCTCAACGGTAGACAGGAGACAGAACAGATAAACCCCAGAAATGGTCCTCAGGTGGAAAATTCCAGAAATCCGCTCTCCAGCTCGGCTAAGCTGAGGATTAGCGTGAGTCTGTCTCCTTGTCCAACATTTGCACAGGCAGCAAGGCAAAGCAGGTGTGCTCCACAGGGGGAGGGCAAGGGGGGCCGGGGCGGCATGCGCAGCACGGACGGGCCACGTACGCGGTCAGCGGTCACCGCCGCACGGGGCCTCCTCAGAACTTTCAAGGCGATGGAGCGAACACCAAGGCTGCACGTGCATGCGGGCAGGCTGGGGAGGGGGGTGGAGGGGCGGGGGAGCGTGGAGGGAGCCGAGGAAGGCTGCCAGGAGACTGCAATCTGGGAGCAGGGCCAAGAGAGGACAAGCTGGCAGCAGTTACGCAGCGCCAAACAAAAGCCCTTGGACTGGACTCGGGAGGAAAGAAAGTGTTGGAGGAAATGAAAGAACAAAGCAGGCTGTCTCTGTGCCCATACCGGGTCAGTCCCTACCTCTCCTGTGTGACAGACAGACATAAGACAATCCCCAAAACGGCACGGAGCGTCAGACACACTAGAGGTACGGAAGGCAGGAGCCCAGGGTGTGGCGGCGAGGCTGGGGGCTGGGTCAGCTGGCTTTGTACAAGGTGGCACAAAAGATGCACACGTTCCAGTTCTTGGAAACCTGCGGCCCTTGGAGTCTGGAGTGCTGGGTTTGGGAGTTTCCTATCGTAGTCTTTCAAGTCTGTGCCGGTCCCCCGGCTAGAGGCTGGCTCGGCCACCCCCCACAGCTCCCACCTGGGGCTACACATCCGTGGAGAAGTACAGTGTGTTCCGCTTCAGTTCTGCGAAGGAAATGGGGGGGTGCTGCAGGTAGTAGAGGAGGACCTGGACCTGTGGGGAAACAAGGGAGACTGAGGCGGGGTCCTTGTCCTCGTGGCCCTCCTCCGGTCTGTTGAGAAGAAAGGTCCCCAGTCTGTGTGGCTCCCCTTCCCTCTCAGGTGGGCTCCTGCCACTTCCCCTTCCTTGGCAGCCCAGGTGTGCTGGCCCCTTTGCAGCAGTAGAGGGCGCTGCAGGGCAGAGGGCGGGAGCCTGGGGCCACTTCCCAACCTGCCTCCAGAGGCTAGCTGTGGCTGGACATCCTGCCTCAGACTGGACCCTGCTCTGGGTCTTCTTGCAGGATCCCAAGGAAGCCTCCTGCCCCTGAAGCAGTCTCAGAGCTTCCACCATGAGGAGACGAGGCCCCAGCGTTTCCTGCCCCTGGGCTTCCTTGCGGAGACAGGCAGCTCAGGACGGAGGCCAGCGCCGCCCTGGTCTAGGGGCCTGAGTAGAAACCTTTTGTTTATACAGCCTACAAACCAGGAACCCAGCTGCTCGGGAGCGAAGGGGTGTGGGCTCTGAGCTGTTCTCTCCAGCCTTCGGGGAGCTGGCCTCACCCTCTACCAGCCACAGACCGGGCCGCATGGCCGTACCTGTGCCATGACGTCATGGGACCAGATGTCCGCAGCCGACGTGAGGTGTGCTTTGCTCTCCACTTCTGAGGGTCTCAGTAACGTGGGGCCGAACACGGTGGCCAGGTTGTGAAGGGACATTTTGTTGATGGGCTCCTTCTCAGCAACCCTGCAGGGAGGGGGGGGGGTCATTTCTCAGCAGCTGCTTAGAGCTCCAGGCCCCGGGCCTTAGGGGTAGGAGCTCCTGGAAGGCTTCTAGAAGGTGGTTCCCAGCCTTCCTCTCCTAAGGGTGGCGACCGCTTGGTAGGGAGGGACCAAGTCCCCAGCTACGTCCCAGGACGTTCCTGTAACAGAGGCCCAGCTCGGGCCACCCCCTGAACTGATGGTAAACTGTCAGAAGGCCCACACCAGCACCTCTGCCTTACAGACAACGGGGTCACCAGCCCAAGAACTTCCCCGATCATAAATCTTACTCCTCAGCATCCTCTGGGTAAGTATTATTGCCTCCATGGTACCAATGAAGAGACTAAGTGCAGAGAGGTTAAGTGACTTGCCTGAGGTCCAGCTAGCAGGTGGCAGAGCTGGGATGGACCCAGGCAGCCTGCCTCGAGAGCCCCCGCTCCTCACCCTTTACCCCCGCTTTACCCCTGGCCGACCAGTCAGGCCTGCTGCCCAGGAAAGAGTCAGAGTGGGGGGCGGGGCAGGGACAGGAGCACAGGTAGGGAGCCGGAGCCCCAGCAGCAAGTGCTCACTAGACTCAAGGCTCTGCCCTGTGTTGTGGCAGGAACGATCCTTATCCAGAAGCTTCTATCTCATGGGACCCCGAGTTGCCTCCCTTTGGATTTTTTTAAAATATATTTTTGATTTCAGAGAGGAAGGGAGAGGGAAAGAATGAATCACCGATCAGCTGCTTCCTGCACTGCAAGCGCCCCCTGCCCCCTACCCCCTCCCCGGGATCAAACCCTCAACCGAGCATGTGCCCTTGACCAGAATTGAACCCAGGACCCTTCAGTCTGAAGGCCGACGCTCTATCCACTGAGCCAAACCGCCTAGGGTCCTCCCCTTGGATCTTCCTCTGCTTCCCGTGCACAACAGGCCAGATGCTCTGTAGATATTTCCCGAGTGGCAGCAGGGGCTGCCTTCTGTGGGTCGTATCCAGGCAGCCAGTTCTACCCCACACATCAGAGAGGTCCTGGGCCTCCCTAGTCCTAGGAAATGTCTGGGGCTGAGACCTACCCGCCCTGAGCAGCGGCTCTCCCCCCACTCCCAAATCTACCATCACTCCCAGCCTCCAGGCAGGAGTCATGGATGTGCCCGCTGACTGTTATGGAAACGGGCAGACAAACATTGCCATGCCAAGAGACAGCTGTGCAGCCGGCCCAGCCCCTACACACACACACACACACACACACACACACACACACACACACACACACACCCCACCGCCAGCCGGGGGCCCAGATGTGGGAACAGACTGTGCCCGGTTCCCAGGGTGGAAAACCTAATGAATTTTCCCTTCCCATTCCTCCTCTGTGTGTCCTCCCCACAATGCTTGCCAAACTGTTTGGGAATTGGTTGGGGCTTTGGTCCTGGCCACACCAGAGGGAAAATGTCTCATAATGGGAAAAACAAGACAGCAGTCCTAGGCGTTTCCAGGTCTCGGCTGGCCCTCCTGAGCCATCGCTGGGAGGCTGGGCCTGAGGGCCGGGGCTGAGCACAGCCCCCTCTCCAGGCACCTCGGTCCTCCCCACTCACACCCGACAGTCCTGGCTCAAAAGTGAGTGACAAGGACACACTCAGGGCTAGTTTCAGTCTTGACTTTGCTGCAGGCCTCAACATCAGCAGCTCCTGGTTTGGCCCGATTATAGGGGGAGAGGGGAGAAGGGAGGAGGCCTTAGTTTAGGATTTGGGAGCTGGGTTCTAACGACAGGCCTGCTGACCAGAGCAAATCCCTGCTGGGCTGTTTCCCTATCCGTTAAGTATGGTCACACCCCGAGGGCTGCTAACATTTTGACCATGACACGCAGTAGCAAGCACACGTTTACACGGTGAAGTACACGGCTACACATGACAGACAGAACAGGACACGCACACACAGTGCCTGCCCGCAGTGCATCCTGCCGCCGCCTATGCTTTCCACTCGGAATACGCCAAGTTGCCTGAATGACCCACTGACTGGGAAACCCACCCGTGGTTTTTGGCTCCAGCCCTGCCTTTCTAAGCATTCTGTGGCCAATAGTCCAGGTTGTTATTAGAACCCAAGTAGTTTCCAAAACAGAATTTGAGTGTAAAAATGTGAAGAGCAAACTCTCACCCTGCTACGGATGGCCCAGCAGATGCCAGCACCCATGAGGTGGGTGCTGCGGCAGCTGTGTCCTCTCCAGCAGGTGCCCGCCCTGGGCTCCCTGCCCCCCACCCCGATTGGAACACTGTTCATTACCTTTTCAAGTGTTCCAGCAGGAAGAGGAAGGTGATGAGGTTGGGGTCGGGCAGGGAGCGGAGCAGGTGCATCATGCAGTTTTCCTTGGCAGCAGGGTCTGACAGGGCTGTGGGGAGAGACAGGGCTGGGATGGGGCTTGGCTCCAGGCGAGGAGGCCTTGGCCAGCGCCTGGTGGTCAGGAGGCTGCAGACCCTGAGGGAGAGCTCCGGCTGCCCTATTAACAGCCAGTTCCTATCGGAGGCCCCACCCACAACCTGCATCTCAGCCAGGGGGCAGCGGGTGGGGAGCAGACACCTGCCTCCCCTCGCTGCACAGGCCTTTGCGGCTGATGCGTTCCCCACCCAGGTCTGTCAGGCCAAGTTTAAGACAAGGATGACACCGTGAATGTTTCCACTCGGAGACTGGAGCACAGCAGCAAGTGCCTTCCAGGGGGCTCATTTCTCCTGGTGGCTGAAGCCCTGATCTGCCCCAGGAGAAGATGAGGCAGGACGGATGCACCAGGCTGGATCTGGCCCTGGTGGGTGGAGGCCAGAGCCCTGCTGGCCAGGGCCCTCCGCTGCCTCCCCACCCATGGCACCAGCCACCTCAAGTGCACTCAGCTCTAACCAGCTTCTCGGCTCTGGGGCGCTGGCCCCTGACCACCCACTGCAGGGGGTCACTGTCCAAGGAGGAAGCACAGAGGGCAGCCCACGAGACAGGAAGGGAGAGAGGCAGGTGAGAGAGGGTCCAGCTGCTGGCTCAGACCCCAGCTGACCACACCGCCCCCCTGGCTACTCAGGTGCATCAAACAGATTGAGGAACAAGAGAGGCCACTGGCTCTCATGTTGCTCTTGACTCTGCTGGTCAGCAGGCCTGGCTCAGCCCGGCCCTCAGGTTCCCGGAGCCTCACCGATGCCCTCCATGAAGGCGGGGTAAAGTCGGTCTGTGAGGAGGGGCTCGGGCAGCTCCCGGAAGTAGAGCTTGAGGGTGCCAGCGATGGCGTTGATGTCCATGTCACTCAGCATCAGGAGGATGTCCTTGTTATCTGTAGAGGAAATGAGATGCGAGGTCAGGGCCACAGTGGCTTAGCCACCTCTCCCAGGAAGCCCTCAGCTGGTTGGGTGCGGTTGTTCCACTTCCCTCCCCATCCCTCACAGACCGGGGTGCCTCCACCCACTCCAGCTCTGGCCTGGTCTCCCCCAGGTAGTGCCCACAGGTGGTCTGGGACTCAAATCCGTGGGGGGAGGGGAGGGGAGCAGAGTTTATCATCCAGAATTCTGGAGCCACATTCAAACCATGTGCTAACCCCTCCTTCCAGCTGGAATCTCTGGAAGACACTGCAGTTTTTACACCTAAAATCATGTTCCAGCAAAGGCTCAGCCTCCAGGCTGCACTGAGGAGCAAGCATGTCCCCAGCCCAGGCTTCCCAAACGCGTCTGCCTGGCAGCCGCCCGGGGACACCCACACCCGCTCTCAGCTCCCAGGCCGGCCAGATCTGCTTTCCTGACTACGGGGGTGCTGCTGCTGAGGCCTGAACTGGCGTGATGGGGGAAAGAGACCTAGAAAGGGCAGGTCTACCACGGAGGAGTTTGCAGTCAAAGCCACAGACAACAATGCCCCTCCCAGAAGGCACCTGGGGCCCTGGAGATGGAGGAGGGGAGCCAGCCAGCTCAGGCTCAAAGTCTGTCCTTCCCTTGCCCCCCAGGAGCCTGGGAGCTAGCGAGAGTCAGGAATTTGGACTCTGAAGTCAGAAGGACCTGCATTTAAGTCAGGCTCGAAATCTACTAGCTGGGCACGCCTGGGCCACTGTCTTGACCTCTCTGAGTCTCAGTTCCCTTACCTGTAGCAATGGGTTAGGCTGCAGGGGAGGGAACCATATGAGAAAGTACAGGAAGAACCCGTGCCACAGGGACTCAGAAATGGTCCAGCCTATGCCCCCCCCCCCCCCCCCCGCCACTGCAGGTTGAGGCCAAGGCTCCTCCCTGGGGCCTCTCCATGGAGAAGACCTCCCGCCTCCACTGGGCTCTGCGCCTGCTGGAGCACCATCTCCCCGCCGCCTCCACTGGGCCTCCAACTCACTGGCATCAAAGACGGCCTTCAGGGCCTGGATGTCTGTGGCCACCCCTGAGATCCGGTAGATGCCAACCTCCTCGATGCCCCTCTTCTCCACCTCCTCCACACACTGCCGCACGATGTAGGGCACCTTGGAGCGCTCCCGCCTGGGGGAGGAGAAGGGAGGGAGGGTGGAGGGAGGCCCCCAGTGATGGCTACACAGACCCTTCCCCAGATACCTAGGCCTTGGAGAGCTCTAGCCTCTGGAACCAGGAGGTGGGGGCAGGGACAGGGCTGGGAGAGGCCATGCCACGCTGCCCACACAGCCCACCCAAGGCCCGCCTGCTGAGGGACAGCAGGGACAAAGCGGGAAGCTGGGAGATAAGCTCAAAGGCTGAGGAGAGAATGGTCCTTGGAACAGAGGTCCCAGATCCTAATGCTATGGAAGACCCAGCAGGTACCTATACACGGGAGGGGGGTCGGGCCCTGGAGAGGTGGGATGGTGGCAAGCTGAGGATGCCAGCCCTGTTCCTACTCCCTGGAGTCCAGCCAGCCCTGCCAAGTTGAAATCTTCCCATTTATTGCAAGAGGCTGATGGCCCTGTGTTTTCCCAGGCACCTCCCCCCCCCCCACCGCCCTGTGTTTCAGTGCTGGCTGGTGTATTTCTAGAGCAGCGTGTGCGCACAGAATACACCTCTTCGGGCCTCTTGGCTTCCAAACTTGCCACTGTTGAGTCCTGAACAGGAGGGTGACTGCTCAGGGGCCAGGCGAGGGCAGGCAGGCTGGCAGGGACCCTGGGCACTGACGCAGCACTCACACCGGAGGCAGCACCTACTTCGTCACCACGCTGATCTTCACACCAAAGACGCCGGTCTGCTTTTTGGACGGCGTCCTCTTCAGGCTCATGTCTCGGCTGGTGAACTTCATGGAGAATTCCACTTTGATCTGCTCGGGGGTGAGGCAGGCTGTGAGTGCCCGAGGAGTGCCCCGGACCCAGGGACCCCTCGCCAGGACTGTAAACAAGGCCCACCTCTTGCACCCAAGGCTCCTGACATACTGTAGGGTGGGCGAGGAAGGGTGTAGGAGGAGAAGGGAGAGGGACTGGGCTGAGGGGCAGGATAGCACCCGGAGGACACCAGCCAGAGGCCGGGCTGCCCACCCACTGTGCAGACATTTCCTATCTCTCCAGCTCACCCCGTTCATCTCGATCACATCTGTGTGCCAGTTCTTGGTTTCTACGGTTTGTGGATCCAACTGTGAAGAAAGAAAGAACACAAGTGAGAGAGAGATGACAGTTAGGGACCAAGCCACTGCTCATGGCTAAATGGTCAGGAAGGCAGGAGAGGGGCCTGAGGCTCATCGGGAAATCAGCCCCACAGGGTGGCTTCAGCCTCCAGCTCCGCCTGGCCTGGCCTGGCCAGTGGACTGCCCTCCTCTCAGGGAAGGAGGTAGGGCACCCTGTTAGGTACCTTTGCCCATCACCTCTCATTGACTCCTGACCGTCATCCTACGAGATGG
The DNA here is from genome assembly GCA_004026665.1 of Murina feae. Taxonomy (NCBI): domain Eukaryota; kingdom Metazoa; phylum Chordata; class Mammalia; order Chiroptera; family Vespertilionidae; genus Murina; species Murina feae. The sequence continues at coordinate 22,190 of PVJC01002517.1, read as the reverse complement.
GATTAGCACCCATTTCACAGATGCAGAAGCTGAGGCTCACAACAGTAAGCAATCCAACCCCCTGACAGGAGGGCACGTAGCCCATGTCCTGGAGGTGCTGAAAGGGAGGCAGTGCGACGCAGACAGAGGTGAAGCCCAGCCTCGGGAGTCAGGCTGCTGGGTCTGAGACCTGGCTCTGCCACCTGCAGCTGCGGCCCCTGGGAAGTTTTAACCGCGCTAAGCCAGCCTCGTTTATTCCATCTGCTCGCTGCAGTCAGTAACAGGACCTTCCTTGCTGGGTGCTGTGAAGACTCAGTGAGATACTTGTGGTAAGTGGTTGGTCCCCAACCTCTCGGCAGGGGAGGCCCCCATATTAGGCAGGAGCCCCGGGGAGAGGGGTCGATGACAGGAGAGGCTCAGAGGCCTCCCTCATGGGGGACTGGACCGGACTCCGTTTCTCTGACCCAGTGGCCTTCAAACTGTTTTCCCTTGTGTGCCCACAAAATCTGAAAACCAGGCACTCTCTGGCACATTTTAAAATCAACATCTGCATATTTCCACAGTGAGTTTAAAGACTTGCAAGGGATAGAATTTCCAAAGTAATGCAAATATTTACATCTTAGAATAAAACTGTCACCTCATTCTCTTAAATGTGTCCCGTGAAGTCCAAATAGCATGCGATTCGATACCCGTCGCCATCCGCGTGCAGAGACATCACAGCCCTTCCTGCCCCCACGCCGCCTCTTTCTCCCGAGCTTGTTTCCAGGCTCTTCTCCCAAAGGGTTTTGCCCGACTTTGTATTTTTTTTTTTTTTGATGTTAAAGCCTTTTATTTGTCACCCTATTCTATTTCACTTCAATAAAAACGTCTGTATAAATGGAAACGAAAAATTTCCTGAGACCACAAGGCTCTAAATATTCAAAACATATTCTGGGTCAGTTCAGTTATTATAATAATTAGCAGCATGCAATAAAAAGTCACCACCACATTGGAAACTGTAGTAACTGTTCAGCAGCAAAGGGCCATTTTGGTGGAACTGCATCCCGTAAGCAGACGGGCAAAGCGTGTTTTCTGTGTCAGCTCGTGTGTGTGTGTGTAAGAACCACACTCTGCGAGGGTGAGACGGGGTGTAACATCAATTGTGTTCATATTTGGGGGGTTTTGTTTTGGAAGATGTAGAGAACAAAGCATCCTGTACACATCAATAGTTTTATTACAGCAATGTGAAGCACTATTTCACTTCTTTCCTTGTTAGCTGCTTTACATTGCACATACACCCACTGTCAAAATTTACTTATTAAACAACCTCCCGGCTGCCAATTTCCATCAGTTGTAGAAAACAATGAAGGGGAAGCCACCTGCCTGGTGACAGGATCGATCACCCAGCCAATTAGCCTTTCACTTTTCAACACCTGCCCCAGCATTCCGCGTGGCCCCTCTGCTGTGCACCCAGGAGGTGGCAGACCCAGCCACATCCCCATCGAGCCTCGAGCTCCCCTGCAGGCAGAGGTGATGGTCAAAGGCCCTTCACAAGACCATCGCTTTTTGACAATAGCACTGATGGGAGCTGAGGATCTGCAAACTGACTCCCTTGAAACTCGCCCTGCCATGCAGCCCTTGGACGGTCCCTGCACACCCCAGGGACATGTGCAAGGTTTGAACACCGTTGCGCAACAGGCCTCACCACGGAGGAAACGCATCCGGGTCAAGCCAGGGTGCGTTGGGCCCTGGGGCTTCCTACAGCTCGAGGTAAGTCCTCCTTGAACCTTCCACCATACACACGCCAGCTAGGAACAGGCACCCAGGCACCTGATGGGTCTGGGGTCTGCATCCGGGCCAGCTTTGGTCCAGGCCCAGCCTTCAGCAGTCAGTTCCTTGCCCGAAGAAGGGACAGAATTGAGAAGAGGAGAAAGGAGAGAGGTGTGGAGAGAACCGAGCACCCCCACGCTCCCCACCCAACACCTCCCCAAACACAGGGAAGCCTGTGGGGTTCACCAGAGGGGCTGCTGCCCAGCTCTCTGCCCCAGAAGGCTTGGGGCCAGGTGTCCTACTGGGTCCCAAAAGAAGCCCCAAATTTGGCCTCACTTTCCTGAAGCCTCCTTTCTCTTGGAAACTTCGTTTTGCCCCAACCCCTCACCAGCCTTCATCCCTGCCAGAAGGCTGGGTTTTGCACAGGGAGCCTGGGTCTGCCCCCAGCTGCTCTTTGTCAGCAGAGGCAGAGGCTAGCCTTGGGGCACATGCTCTGGAGCATCAGCATGAACCTCTCAGCCCAACCCCATGGTCACAGCAGAATCACCTAAGGCCGCTCCGCCGCCCCAGCCCTCTCCCCCCCCACAGCTACCATGGACTAAGCCACAGTGGAGTCTGGACACAGCACGAGGGGGACAGGGTAGGGACGGAGAGCCCAGATGTTCGCTCTTCACCCAACTGTGTGAGGGGCGAGTCACATTACCTCTCTGAACCGCAGTTTCCTTGCGGGGGTGTCCATACCTACCTCAGAGGGTTGCTATGGAAAACAGTAATAGCAAATGCTGACTTGGGAGCAGCTCCCGTACACCTGGCACTATGCCAAACCCTTTATATGCAGCATCTCAACGAATCATCCTAACAAGCCTCAGAGGTTTAAGCCTTGAGAGCTGCTCCCATTGTACAGATAGGGACATGGAGGCTTGCAGAGGACAAGGAACCAGCTTAGTGCCACACACCTACAAAGTGAGAGCTGGGGGACAAAGCCAACTCTCTCGGACTCATCTGCTCTGCTAACACTGCAAGATAAAGCACCTGGCCTGGCGCCTGCACCTCTGGGCAAAGACGCCGGCTGCTGTTACCGTTATTTATTTAGAAAGGAGACATCAGGGCTCCTGGCACATGGACCGGCACCTGGGGCAGACCTGGTGCTGGCAGGCGCCGCCAGTACAACCCTTCTGTTACTTCTCTCCCCACGGCTTCCGCTCCAGCTGCCAAGTCGCAGCCCTACATTTTCCTGGGAGCAGCAGACACAGGAAAAGCAGCTCATACGAAGGCCCAGAGTTAGCCCTGCTTCCTCCAGAAAGCCTTTGGGGATAACCCCCGGCCTCAGGAACCTTCCGTTCCCTCTGCCCCTTGCACTAAGGCCTGGCCCTCTGCAGCCTGTGGCACCCTTCGCAGCCGTTCTGCACGCACCAGCCTGTCCGAGGCCAGATGAGTTTTACCGAAAGTTCCCACCGCCGCCGAACCCCTCTCCAGGTGCCCCCTGGTACCCACGCAGAGAGGCCTGCCCAGCCCTCGGCGCCCCGACAATGGCGCTCTGTCTCCCAGGAGGCCAGCAGCCTCTAGAAGCCAAGTCTATTTCAGGATGTCATTTAAATACAGAGAAGGGAGGGTGCAGAGTAGAGGGACATGGCACGTATTCCAGAGAAATGCTGCTGCCTGCATCGCTGTGGCTATTTATAACCCCTGGGAAATGTGGACTCTGCTATTTCCTGATTAGATTAGCACTGGGGGCAGAGGGGCAGCCCCTGGGACGGCTTGGTAGGGACACCTCATTGCTCACCCTCCAGTTCCAGCAGATAGGGGCCATCCACTGCCCTGCAGAGCAGGCACTTGGGCCCCTCAGATCACCTGAGGGAGGGAGGCAGACGGGGCTGCAAAGGGCCAGGCTGGGGAGACCCCCAGAGGGCCCCTCCTTCACCTACAGGAAACACACACACAGTGGGGGTCCCCAAGGTGGGGCCCAGGGGGGAGACAGAAACGGGCCCGAGGACATGCTGGAGAAAGGCCTTTGCGTTTGGACTTGGCCCGATCATGTCTGCATACCCAGATGTGTCTCTGTCAGGGAGAACCGGCCGGCCTCTGGACTGATGTCCAGGAGAGAACCACTAGGGCACCTGCCACGAAATCCCGGGCTCCTGGGGGAACCCTGCGTCCCCACTTGGGAGGCCGCAGACTCTCAGGGTCTAGTGACCTAGCTGGGCCTCAGTGACCTTGTGTTCGGGACAGGGAACACCCAGCAGCTTCGCAGAGGCCTAAGTATCAGAGGATCCGAGGGCAGGGGCGGGTGCTCAGGGCGCACCGAGCACCCTCCCGACGGTGGTGTTACCTTCATTTTGGGAATGTCCTCAGGGGTCCCCCTGAGGGGTCTGAGCCCTTCCTCCTGGCCTGGCCCGTCTGTCTCCAGCCTGGGGCAGGTGACCCCAATGCTGGCCCTTCATGGCTTCCCCCTGGTGCTGGGGATTCCAGCAGCACCAGAGAGTCTGGGTCCCCATCCTGCTCTCCTGAGTAGGTGACAGAGCCCACGTCCCAAACTGGGTCCTTCTGAGGGTGGGCGAGTCTTCCCACTATACCACACGCCTTCAACCACCCAGCCGACCTGGAAGTCTCCGCCACCCTTTCCCCTCCCCTCCCATGGGCTACCTCAATCCGGGAGGGGCCTCTGGTAGCCCTTCTCTGACAGCACAGCCGGGGGAGGCACAGGCACAGAGATGCTCACTGGGTGACGGGCCCATGCAGACCTGGAGACCTATTCACCAGGGGCCCAGGGCTCCCAGGACTCCACACCCTCCCCCCACTTCCTCGATGCTCCCCCTTCCGTTAGAGCCCCACGGTCCCCCAGCACAGCCCCTGCCGGCCTCTGTTCCTCTGCAGGCTGAGCACGCCCTTTCTTTCGCCTGGCACTGCTGCTCCCTGGGCTCTCGGGGCCGCGGCCTGCCCCGAGTGGCGGCGTGGACATCCCTCGGAGCCCGGCGTCGTCTTTGGGACTAACGAGAACCAAGTGCTCTAACAGCGAGGAGTCAGCTGGGCACGGCGAAGCTGTCGCCCCGAGGGGTGGATGGGGGCTGGTGGGAAGGCAGAGCTGTCTGGCTGTGTTTCTGGGGACGCCTGCCAGAGGCGGTGCTGGCTGTAACCAGGCCCTGAGCCGGTGCCCTGTCCGCCGGGGCCCACTTCCGGTGGCTCCCAGGCCTGGCCACGGGGGCGGTCCTGGGCTGGCTTTCCCCTGGGTGCATTCACGTGCCCTGGGCTGAGTCCCCTGCAGACACCAGAGCCAGCCTGTCATTGGGACAGACCACAGGCGTGAGAGGCCGGGCAGGGCTGGCAGCGGGGGGAACAGGGAGCTGCCAAGAGCCTGCTCTCCTCCCTCCGGGGGAGGGTACTGCAGGATCCCGCCGACGTGGCAGGGTGGAGTGGGAGGGGGTGCCAGGGCCTAGGTCCTGGCCTGCAGCAGCGCAGCAGCTGCGTAAGGGAGACCAGGTCCTGTAAACTCACCCGCCTTCCCAGAGGCCCGCCTTCCCCCCACGGACGCGAGCACTGCCCTCCAGCCCTCACCCCGCAGGGTCAGGCCCCGCTCCCAGGCCAGCACACGACCGGCTTGTGCAAGGCACTGGGATGGGCCACTCGCCTCGGCCTGCCTCCCCCAACGCCCTGCCCAGAGCTTTGAAGTTCCCGGAGGCCCACATATGGAAAGGGTTTAGCCACTCTGAATGAGGCTCTTATTGAAGGCAGGTTAGCCCCATGCCCGCCCTCCGCCCCCGCCAACCTGCCCTCCCCAGCGCTCTGCGTTCCTGCATCCATCCAGTTTGCCCCCTGCCTGCCACATGTTGCGCCCTCAGGCCGGGCACTGCTGCAGACAGAACTCAAACCTGGGCTGCTTCGGGAGACCCCGAGGCTGGGCACAACTCTCCAGAGCTGGCCCCCGACCGCTGCCTTCCCTGATGCAGACTTCACCCCAGACCCAGGCCTCAAACTAACAGCCAGGAAGCTGCCCCACCCCAGCTCAGGGACCCGCTGTGGGCACAGGGTAACAAGGACGGGGCCACTCAGGAAAAGGAACTGGTCAGGGTCAGAGCAGCACAGAGCGGCCCCTGGCGCCCCTGTCTCCAACAGGAAGGGCCCACTGAGAGGTCAAAGTCCAAGGCGAGAGGCCACCTGAGGTCCTGGCTGGGATGCTTCACGCTGGCGGCCAAGGCGAGGCCAAGGCGAGGCCTTCGGGGCCGCTGCGGGCTCAGTGGCCTGCCTCTGAACTTGGTACTTTGGTAAAAATGATGAAAGACCTTCGCTGAGGGTGACTTCATCCTCCCTTCCCTGGCCAGGAAGGCTGCGGGCACAGGGCCTGTGAGTAAGAATGAGAGGCACCAGCAATTCCACCGCCTGTGCCCACAGAGGGGCCTCCCAGTGGCCTCTTCCCTGGACCCCACACACCTCCAGCCTCGTGTTCAGGAGATGTCACTGCTCCGCACAGTGTGCTGGCTGGGAACCACCCACAACAGGGCACACGGGCAGGACTCTTGCACCCAGGGCACACAGCTTGGGCTCCGCGAGCACCCGGACAACTAGACAACTGAGAAGCAGCAGGGGGCATCCTCCGTGCAGGATGGCAGGATGGCTAAGATCCGCTGCCTGGGTTTCAGCACGGCCCTGCGCTAAGCCGCTCACAGGACCTCATCTGGGTCATCTCTGAGCCTCAGTTTCCCCATACGTAAAACGAGTGGCTAATAATAGCAGCCCCTCTTAGGTCGCCGGGGCTCAGAACCATGCCTGGAACTCAGCCTGGGCTCACAGCGTGCCAGCATCACTAACTAGGCTTACGCTCTGTGCTTCCTGCTGTGCTTAGGTTAAAACCCAACTCCTCGCGTGGCCTGCGAAGCCCACTCCGCCCGAGGACACCTACACTCTCCACGCAGCCTCTGTCCACCCTGCACACACCACGGTCACCCCGGTCACAGGGTTTGTGCCCTGCCGGTCCTTCTGCCTGGAACGCACTGTCCCAGATCCAACAAGAGTCTTTGTCATTTCAATCTTAGTTCAAAATTCTCTCCCTAAGCAAGGCCTCTCCCTCCCCATTACTCTCTAATCCATTGCCCCCTTTAATTTTTTTGGTTAACCCTCACCCAAGGATATTTTTCCATTGGTTTTTTAGAGGAAGGGGGGAAGGGAGGGGAAGAGGGGAGAGAAAGAGAAAGAGAAACATCGATTGGTCGCCTTCCACACTCACCCTGACTAGGACCAGGGAGTGAACCGGCAACCTAGGCATGTGCCCATGACTGGGAATCGAACCTGAGACCCTTTAGTGGGCAGGCTGATGCTCTAACCACTGAGAAACACAGCCAGGGCCTGAAATCTCACTCACTGCCTGACTCCTATAGACAGAACGCTCCATGAGAGCAAGGCCCCTCCGCCCGGTCACCTGTGGGGCGGCCAGCACCCTGACGGTGCCCCATCAACATTCAGGGACTCAGTGGACTAGCTGGGATGCGGGGGATGGAGACAATGCCTTCCCGCCAGAGCTCCTTCAGGACCGGGGTCAAGACGACCCCCCTCCTGGCTCCCCTTGCTCCTCCCGTGCCAGGGAGGGCTGGCCTGGGCCCAGGAGCGGCCCGTGACCTCTCCCACCCAGCCTTTCCCCGTGTTGAGAGTTTAAGGCTTAAGAATGGGAACCTTGACACGTGGCCAAGATCATCATGTGAACTGGATCTAGGAGCTCTGATGCCAGGGAACCACGGAGGTGAAGGGATTTGCCCGGGGTCACGTGCCAGGCTAAGGCAGTGCCACACCAGCCTGAGGGCTGGAGCTCTCCAAGGAGGAGCCAGAGCGAGAAAGAGGCCTTCAGGTGTCTGACAGGAAGGGAATCTGTGTGCTTGGCTCGGCACATCGGAGGCACCAACCCTGGGTGGGTCACTGTCCATTCCAGCTTCTCTCTCAGCCACAGCAGAACCAGGGGCTCACTGTGGGGGCATGGGGCCTCCCAGCCCCTCTGCAGGAGCATCTCAAAGGCGGCTTTCATGGCTGTGCCCACCTCCCAGGGCCCCATGCTGGGGGACCTCAGATCGTGGGGCTTAGTCTAAGGCTCGCTGGGATCCAGATGCAGGACTGACTCTGGCTTCCCCCCTGGCCTGGCAGGAGGCTCTAGGGATGTGGGGTATGTGTTCCTCCAGGGTGCACGCAGGCTCCCGGAACACGGCACCTGCTGACCAGCTCCTGACAACGTGGGCAGCCGGCAAGGCCACTCGGCAGACGGCTGGCCAGTGCCCGGCAACTCCCCCAACCAGCACCTGCAGAAGTTTCTGGGCTCTTTCCAAAATGGCTGCCCTCCTGGCGCCTCACCGCCCTGGGTTCTCCTGCAACACCGGGCTCCGGCAGCCCTGGCCTTCGGGAACCACCTTGGTTGGCAGGCTCAGCTCCCCCTGGTCCGGGGCCATCCACATGCTGGGGCACCAAGCCCAGCGTGGCTGCCTGGCCAGCCCGCCTGTGGGTCACAGAGATGCCAGGGAGCGCCAGCGGCTTCTCTAACCTCCCCAGGTGCCAACCAACGGCACCGGCCCGGTTCCCTTAGGGCGAGCACAGGGCTCCCACCTCGGGCTCTGTGACCCTCTCTAAACTCTCACACAGCTTGTGGGTCTGGTTGGCTCTGGTCTGATTCCCAGAGTCAAGGACGCCTGCCCTGTGGAAGCGCACGGGCCTCTCGGGAGCTGCTTGGAGGAGAGGCGGGAGCACTGGGGTCAGGAGGCCACCCGTGTGACCCTAGAAGTAAGGTCCTCTCTCCCTAGGGAGCCAGAAAGTGCTGTGAGAAGCAGAGTGACGCAGGAATCCAGGGCGGCCACGCCACTCCCCTCCGGCCCTCCAGCCCTCCAGCTGGCCCACACGGGGGCCCCGGAGGAGATGAGTGGCTGCAAGGTTCCCCAGGCCTAGGGAGCACCACTGTGCCCCGCCTACAGCGGAGGGAGCACTAGGGGTGGGCGGGCAGGTGCGTGCTGAAGACTGGGGTGCAGATCCCTTCCCTTTAGCCAACAAGGTGGAGAGGGGTGGGGCTGGGGGGAGGGGTCAGGGCCGAGCAGTGGGCAGCCAGGGCAGGACAGATGTCTGCTGCATAAGATTTCAAGATAATTTCTTGATGCCTAGAGCCAGGTCATGAAATAAAGTAAGTGCGCTCACGCCACAGTGATGTTATACCCTCCACAGCCCGTGAGCCTGGGGTGTATGTGTAGAGTGCACACCCGGTGCCACCTGCGAGGAAGGACAGTCCCTGGGAGGGGCCAGGAGCTTACAATTAAGAAGGTAAAGAAAGGGACAGGCCTGAGCCCGAAGATTCCCCAGACAGGTGGCTCCTCATCCTGCCCTTCCTCAGGGAGCCCTCTGACCCCATCACAGAGCAGGTGAACTCAGCAAACCCCTCCGTTTACCTTGCCGGCCTCCAGCTTCCAGAGAGAAGCTCCGTGGAGGCAGGGAATTCTCAGATCCGCATGGCGACCCCTCAACGCAGCGACAAGGTCATCAGGAACCTACATCAACTCTCCCCACTCCCCTGGACCCTGCCCGACTCCCCACCTCCAGCTGGTACCTGGCCTGGCTGCAGGACAACGGTGGGGCCTAGATTTCCCCATCAGAGCCCCAGACCAATCCTCTGGCCTATCCTCACTGGGCCCTCCCAGCCCTCCACGGCTCCCACAGGTGACCCCATTGGAACCTTTGCACACTTCAGGGGGTGGCGTTTGCCCCTCTCCCTCCAAGGTGCAAAGTAAGGACCTAGAAGCAGGCAGGGTGGGAGGAAGGACAGGCCTGGAGCCCGGTCTCCTCGAGTGTGAGCTGGAGCAAATTTAAAAAGAAAAGGAGAAATGCGAGGTTAGAGCGCCAAGAGGACTGGCAGAGCCCACAAACCCCAGTGCCACGTGTCTCCTCTGCGAAACGCTTGTACAACAAGCCAACTGCCAAGTCAGAGGTCTGAGTGGGGCTTCGGCCCCGGAACTCTCTTTGGGGATAAGAACAGCCCAACCTTAGCCCCGGGGACCCAAAGGGGAGCCTGGGGTGGGCCCTGAGCAGACTCCCCGGGCCAGAGGCCCTACAGGTGAGTCCTGGGACTTTCCCATCTGAACCAATTCTCCATCCTCAGCACAGTGTCCCCAGATGAGTCACACCACCACCCCCCAGCCTTTCATCTTTGGTTAAATGGGAGCAGGAGGGCCACAGGTGACTGGGGCAGCCACCACATCAAATCCTTAGTGCCAAGAGAGGGGGCCCCTCCTGCCTGGCTGCGCAGGCCCTGGCACTCTTCCCCCACCCACCTGAGCTGCTACCTGATCCAAAAAATAGAAGATAAATAAAAGCGAGGTTAATGCAGCCGGGAAGGGAAGTGGGCAGAGGGCCTGGCTCCACAAGAAGGCCTGCCCACCCCTCAGCCTGGCACAGCACGGCAGGCAATGGATGAATGTTCCTGTCGTCCACGGTGCAGACCCCGTCTCCATGACACCGTCAGACTTTGCCACCCAACAGGGGCTAGGAGACCGAATCACCCGCCACACAGAGCATCCCGGCGCCAGAGCCACCCTGCAGCTGTACTGATGCCAATCCGCTCAGCAGCCCAGCGCCTGGCTGGCCCCACTCTTGCCCGGAGAGAACCATGAGACACGGAGCCATCAGGCACCCCCAGAGGCAAAGCCCCCTGAAGAATTCCTGAAGTGGCCTCTTGGCTTTGCCAGTCACGGATACACAGGGAGAGAATCAAAAGTCTGGGAAAGTGTGGGATTTTAGGGTTTAAAGTTGCTCCCTACCCCCCAGGCACCTCCTGCAGGTGCAGGTAAATCGGAAGGTGCTGTGCCAGGCTCCTGCTGGGTCAGTTTCTTGTCAACCTCGAGGTCTGTGCCTGGACGAGGAGCTCTGGACTGATATCTGCTGGCCTCAGCAGGGTTTGGGGAGAAGGGGTGCAGGGGGGATGGCTCCGTGCTGCCGGGCACAGACAGCTGCCTCAGCACAGAGGGGCTCTGGTAGCAGCTGAGGCCAGCAGGTCTCTGCCAGCCTGGTCCCCAGAGAGGCTGAAGGTGACCCAGAGGCCAGTGCAGGACAGCTCAAGTTGCTGCCCGGCCCAGCACTTTCCAGGACCGATGTCACCTCGGGGAGGTCAGGTGTGCCCCACTGGCAGGGGAAGAAACTAGACCGAGAGCCAGTGGGCCCAAGAGCACTTCCTTTTGGCAGGTGCCAGGAACCTTCGCTGGCTGGCAGCGAGGACTCGTGCAAAGGCCCCCTTCTGAGCACTGGGGAGCTCGCAACTCCCCATCAGCCACGCAGACCAGCCAAAGCCTCCCTATGACTGACTACCTTGCGGGGGGGGGGGGGGGGGGGGGGGGGGGGGGGGGGGCGGGGCCTCCGGCCACCAGGACACCTTGCTCAGCAGCTCCTTCGCCTGCAGTCATCAAGCTCTGACTGTGTGCTAGGCCCTGCGTCTGCCTCTTCCTCCGATGCCCGATGCCAGGGCCCGAAGCCAGCCCCGAGGCAGCCTGCCCAGCTGCAGACAGTCAGCTTCTATCTCGACTTTAATCCCCACCCAGGTCTGGGGCTGCAAGCAGGATGGGCAGTCTTCCCTGGCACAGCTTGCTCTGAACTGCCCGTTGGGTCAGGAACCCCGACGCACTGACTGAGCTGCCTGGTGCCTAGCTGGCACTGAGCCAGCAGTCAGCTGGGTGGACCCCAGACTCCGCAGCAGCTCTGCCTCCCTGCCACGTCCCTCCTCCCTGGTGGGCAAGGATGCCACAGTCCCATACAAAGAAACCTCCCACGGCTGATGGGTGGCATTGCGGTGCCACTGTCAGTGCCCCTCAGCAAAGGGCAGCCAGCAATGTCCACTGGATACAGGGGGTAGGGTCTTGGCTGAACACCGGGGTGGGGTGGGGACTGGTGCCCAGGAGCCCCTTGCCTAGTCTGCTCCTATTCCTGGACTCAAAAAGGAGCCGGGCAACCCTCTCCCACAGGAGACAATCCCCTTTCCCAAGGCAGAGAAAGCAGCTAGGGTCAGCACCAGCATTAATCACCCAATCAGGGCCACGGAGAGCAGACCTAAAGCAGCCCCCCCCCCCCCCCGTCCTGTCCCAGGACTCCACAGTCAGGCAGCAGCTGGGATGGCGCTCCACGAGGAGGGGCAGAGCGCCCCGCACCCCCGGGGCCCCAGCAACCCGCCCTCTCTCGGTCCCTCTAGTCCACCCCCTCCGGTCCATCCAGCAAGTCCCCCAACCAGCACCTTTTGGCGGAGCAGCTTGCTGCGCACACGGCCCCAGAGCCGGGCACCCGTGTTGGGGGGCCGCTTGCTCCCGGGCTCCTCCAGCGGATCCAGGCAGCAGCGCTCTAGCGGCTCGCACACGGCCGTCAGGCTGCAGTCGGGCTGAGGCAGGACGTCGGTCATGCCGGCGGCGGCCCCGGACAGCGGCGCAGGCACCGGATCTCAGCGCGCAGCGCGGAGGGGGAGCGTCCCGAGCGCTCAGCCCCGCGGCCGCAGTTACTGGAGTGCGGCCGGGAAGCGCATGGTGCGAGCGAGGCTCTCTCCTCCCTGGTCCCTCCTCCCGAGGAGGAGACGGCTGTGGGGAGCCCCGATTGGGGCCCTCTGCTCGCCTCCTGGTCCCTGGTCCCAGCACCCGAGTGCGAGTGCTTGCGCCGCAGACCCAGACCGGCCGGGAGAAGCGTCCAGGGGAGGTCCCCGCCTCCACCGAAGGAAGTGACTCAGGCGCTGGAGGCTGCCCCCTCCAAAAACCCAGCCTCCGGGTTTTAACTCCTGGCAGGCTGGGGCTCCTCCTCACCGACCTGCCTGCACTCCCCCTCCGGCCCCTGCTAAATAAAGTTTGACAAGCAGCTCAACACAACCCAGTCCCCGCGCCTCCGGATCCCGGTTAACCCCTTCACCGCCTGCCTGCTCCCTGGGCCTGGAGGTGAGGGAGGCTTGGGCGGAGCCAGGAGGGGCGAGCGGGGCTCAGGGCCAGGAGCTGCGTGCTGGCCATCAGCAGCGGTCCTTTGTCCTGGAAAGCCAGCTGTGGCCCTGGAGGTCTGCCTCCTTACCCCCAGCTCCTGCCACCAGGTGCCTCCCTCAACAGGGCCAGGCAGGCACGTACCAGCGGCCAAACCTCCCGTGCAGAAGGTAAAGCATGAGGAAGGTCCCAAGTGGGGAAGGAGCGCTCGGCTGCTGTGGGCCCCCTCCTTGGACATGAGCAAAAGCCAAGGGCGACGCTGGTCTCTGGTGCTCACAAGAGGTGCTTCTCACGGCCACCGTTAACCACACCCTGTGCACTGGGCCAGAGAGACCCGAAAAGGCTTGTGCTGTGAGGGGCAGAGGATGCCACTGGCCAAGGGGCACTCGGCCACCTTGTCTGCGCTGGGTGCCTCGGGAGCCAGAGACGTACAGACTTATTTTTGACCATCAAGTTGGTGAATGTTTTAGCCAAAGAGTGAGAAGTGGATCGTTTTGCATGGTGACCATACGAAGTGGAGCGCTGGAAAAACTTCCTATACACGTTTTCCAGAGAGAAGAGAAAGGCCTGAGTGCAAAATGATGAGGGTGCAAACCCAGAGGCGTCCAGGACGGCACACCACGGCAGAGCGAGGCTCAGGGTCGGGAGGAAACCAGTACGTCCATGGTGCCTGCCGACCGTGAGCGGGGGGTCCCATGCCAAGCGCTTTCGAGTATCTGACTGCATTTAAGTCTCGTACCTTCTGTGATGTTGGTGTTACCGGTCCAGTTTTAGAACCAATGAGACGGGGGCTCAGGGAGGTCAAGGGCTCCTGGGAGGTCATGCGGCGGCCGCAGGGAGTGCTCCCAACCACTACGCCTCACTGAAATGTGGCTGGTTTTTTGGATTCAGGAAAAGAGCTGTGTCAGGATATTTCTTGGTTACCCCGAGGCGGGTGGGTCAGGGCACAGAACCAGCCCTTGGCCTCTGGAATACCCCCGCTGGGCCTCAATCAGCACACAGGCTGTGAGGCTTCACATCAGAGCCCTCAGTGCTTTTGGAGGCAGGGGTGGCGGCGTCACTGCAGATAGCCAACCCGATCACAGTGAGAGCCAGCCTTTACTCATAATCTCCCATGCAGCAGTCCCCACGCTAACCCTGCACACGACTGGCTCACTGAGTGCCCCCCCAACCGTATGAGGCACTGGCTCTCCCAAGTTCCACTGGAGGAAAACAAGGCCACCGAGAAGTTGAACAACATGCCCAAGGCCAGGCTGGGCCCTGAACAGAGGTCTGGCTGCCCTCACCACTGTGACTGCCCTGTGACGGCAGGATCTGGTCCTTCATTGCCTTCTGCCTGGCAGGGGGAGGCGGGGTCCTGGGCCCTGTTGGGCTCTGGGGGGTGAGGGGCCTCCAGGGTACCCAGGCCAGCCCCAGCTCCTCCAGGCCTCCACACTCCACACCCGCTTCTGCACAGTGCGGACGGGCCGCGCTGCCACGGCTGCACAGAGCCTCTTCATACCAGAACTTAAGTTGCCTGAAGCCACCGCAGCTAAACAGGGGCTGGGCCACATCGGTTTTCCAGCACCTAAGGGTGCGGGAAAGAGCCCCACAGAGGCAGCAACGCACCTGTGCCCCCTGCCCAGCTGAGGCCTGAGCCACCCTTCCTGCCCCATCCCTCACCTGCCCCTCCCAGGCCACCTGGGTGCCACCCCTGAAGACAGTCCTTCTCCAGGACTGTGAGGGCCAGCCAGCTTCCTCACCCCGTCTGCCACAAAACCCACTGCAGGCCTCATTTCTTCCTCCCATTCATTTCACTCACGAGGCCCTAAGGGTCTAGGTGCCCAAGCCGGGGGCAGGAGCTGAGGAATCACAGAAATTAACCGAAAGCCTGCACCTGTTTGCTTATAGCCCGAGAGAGGAGAGGAGACATGGGCTTAAACACCTCTCAACAGGAGGCAGAAAGGCACCCAGGCATTTGGCACATATTAATTGTGCACCTGCCCTGCGTCATACTCAGATGGGCAACGCGCACTGTCTTTGCCCTCGAGAAATCCAGTCTTAGGCTGTAAGAACAGCACAGAGACCGAGCCATGGAAGTCTACAGAAAGGAGAGAAAATTTCTAGCCGGAGGGAATCAGGGAAGGCTTCCTGGAAGAGGAGGGGCTGTGCGGCTCGAACAGTTGTGGAAAAAAGCCACCCGCCCTAGCTTGACTTTGCATCCCTCAGCGAATGTGCAACTGCTGGTTGTGTAACCGGCTGGGAAGGCGCCATTATAATCGCTGACCACATTCACCTGCTGCAGACACATGACCAGCGCTTGGCACCACCGGCTGGTGAACTTCAGAAATGGCTCCTCGCTGGCTTCCTAAGGCCTCGTCCCTCTATTTGGGTCACATTTCCCAGGATGCAGTTTGGGGGAAGGCTGTGCAGGGTGTGCCTGCCCCCCATCTGCAGGTGTGTGGGAGAAGGGGGACAGACCAGATCCTGTTCCCAAAGCTCTATGCTTGTCTGCCTTAGGAACCCCAGGCTCAACACTTGTCTGGGTAAGGCCAGTTCTGATTGGATGAAAGATGGCCAACTGGTCTCCATGGTGACATAAGCGCCTTAGCAGATGGGTAGCTGTCAGGAAGCTGTTCCCTTGAGCTGCTCATCTTTCCCTTCCTCCCTGTGGGCTGGGAGCTCTCTCTGGGGATAGCACAAATTTGCCTTCTCTCCCCGAAGCCTGACTCAGTCTTTCCTGGAGTCTAGGACCAGAGGCTACGGGGTGGGGGTGGGGGGTGGGGGGAGGGGGGGGTTGTACAAGACAAATGTTCCCAGCAAGTTCCTCAAAAGCATGAGTTCTGGTCCCTCTAGCCCACCAGGCACCCTTCTTCATTTTTGCTGAATGGACTAGGATTGGGCTGTCCTGGCCACCCAGGAAGTGATCACATCCCCTCTCCCTTCTCCCCTCTCCACACCCCTTCCATCCAGCCACACCTGGCATGCTAGGGCCCCCTGTCTGCATAAACAGAGCCTGGGCGGTAAGGCCCACACGAACAGATGTCACTGCCTTTGGAATTAAAAACATTCCTAGCCGACCGTCCAGTCCTCTCTCGCCTCCGTCTCGGGCTCTGTGCCAGAGGAACGAGAGGGGCTGCGCCTAAGGAGATGCAGGCAGGACCCTGGGTTACCCCCAGGGAGAGCTATACCCCTGGGGCGGCCAGGACCAGCCACCCAGCACAGCTGTGATCCGCAGTGGCATCACTGAAGGAAAAAAGGTCGACAGGGAATATCTGCAGCCTCAGACGTGTGGGTGGCAGAGGCAGGGATCACCACCGGCTGCCTGGGTGACAGCTGGGGGTGGGGACAGCTTCCGGGCCGATCCTCCCGCCTGTGAACAGAGGAAGGCTCTTCCTCAGAACTTCAGGATGCTGCCGCCACTTCCCTGGAGTGACCTCCTTCTTCCCACTGGGATGACTTCATCTTCCCTCAGGCCCAGACCAGAACCCTGATTCTCTGTCCCTGTCCTCCGTCAAATGACACTGAGCCAGGAAAAGGGGTTTCTGAGCCACCAGCTAGGGCAAGGCCACAGGCACCCCAGGGAGGACAGTCAGGAGTAGAGGAAGCAGGGAGGGTCCCTGGAGAGTCTGGGTGCTGGAGCGGGGAGCCAGGGAGCCGGGGATGGTGCTGAGGAGGGGGACCAGAAGGGACGTGGTTGGGAGGGACCCACCTGGAGCAGGCCCTGCGGGTGCAGGACTGGGGGGCAAGGGGGTGGTGGAGAGCAAAGTGGGTCTGAGGCCGCAAGGGCTGCAGAGAGGGAGGCTGCAGTGGTTCCTGCTCGCAGACTGGCTCAGAGTCCATGCTGAATGGACACTGCAGGGCGGGCAGGGCACGCGAGCCCAGAGGAGCCGGCCGGGGAGAGGGTGTGCGAGCTGGCGAGGAGGGTGGAGGGTGGCACGCCCCAGGAGAACCGTGAGGAACCGAGGTGGGAAAGTCCCCGTGCGACGGCTGGCTCTGTGACCCCTGCATTCCTAAGGTGTGTTCTCACCGTGCGCTGCACGGATGCTAATCAAAACCTGCATGTGGGGAAGGCAGGGCTCTTCCCGGAATGAGAAAGGAAGACCCACGGGTGGCTTTCTCCAGCTGCCCAACCTTCTGAACGTCTGCTACGTGCAAGGCCGGCATAGGCCCCGGGACAGGAACACTGTGCTCCAGGTCACTGAGCGACCAACGGCAGAGCCGGGCCTACGGGCTGCATTGCCACTCATTTACTCTTCCGCTCATCCACCCCGGAACAGATCCCCACCACTGCCCGACGGGGAGGACCTTGAACAGACCGTCTAACGCCAACAAACTGAGCCGGGGCCACCTCACCACGGCCCCGCCCCGCCAAGGAGATGATGTTAGCGACAGGGCTCCCGAGGCAGCCCAGGCAGAGCTCCCCAGGGTCTGGACCCTGCAGCTAGCTGTGTAAGGCGGTGTAGTTCTCCAAGCTCTGGAACCTCAACTCTGTAGATAAGTGGTTATCGGAGGCCTTCATCAGTTAACTGCCACGCGTCCAAAATGGAAACCACCCCCACATGCCACGATATTTTGAATTTAATTTAAAAAATCAATCTGCAACGAATATTATAAAAAAATATATTACTCACAATTCGGGTGTTCTTGAATATTTTCAGTTGAAAATTCTCACGAAAAAGGATTTTAAAGTTAGTCTACAGACGCTTATGGCAGGCACATGGTTAAACGGATGCCCAGGGTAGGGGTGGGGGGCAGGTTCTGGGGTAGGCTCAAGGTATAAGGGGTGAATGGTATAAGGACAGGGGCAGCTAAGACGCAAAGCTCGCTGTGCCCTGGCAAGTGGCTCAGTTGGCAGGAGAGCTGCCCTGTGCACCAAAGGCTGCAGGTGTGATTCGCAGTCGGGGCACATCCCTGGGGGGGCAGGTGCCCTAGTCCTGGTAGGGGTGCTTGCAGGAGGCGCCCAATCCATGTGTTTCTCACGTCAATGTTTTGTGTTTTTGTTTTTCTCTCTCTCCCCCCCCCTCCCTTTCACTCTCTCTGAAGATAATGGAAAAGGTATCTTCGAGGGAGGCTTTTAAAAAAATCCATAAAAACATGTCCGCGGGTGAGGATTAAAGAGCCCAGACCCAGCCTGTCCACGTGCACTGCGACCCTCCCATCTCCGCAAACCTGCACTGCTTCATGGCACAGTGCAGAGCAGGCACCGTTCCCCACACAGCCTCCCTCTCCACTCTGCTCGCCCCCCCTCCCCCAGTCCCAGCTGGTGTCTTGAGGGTGCGTGGAGGCTCTCGATGGGCTGGAGCGGCTGGAATAGCCCCGAGCTGTGCCCTGCAGAACTGTCCTGATGGCACGTCCCCGGCAATCCCCAGTGATTCTCACGGCACATGGGTCATGGAAGTGGATGGGAAATCCACTCGAGCCTTTGGGAACCGCTTGCTTATCTAACGCAAACCCACCCAGGGACAGAGTGGGCAGAGCACACCGCCACAAGCCCATCCACTCCTTCCCTATACAAGCCCTGGGCATCGCTCCCGGCCAGCCCAATGCCTGGACCCCCTTGGTTCCGGGCCCGCTCCACAGCCTCAGGCAGGAGGGTCTGGAAGGTCAGGGTCCACTGAGCTCCATGCTTTTTGCTTTCTCTAAGACTAAGTAACTCTTTTCCACTCGACTGTGAGCACCAAGTGAGCAGAAGAAGGCTCCTGGCAGGCAGGGAGCCTGGGCACGCGTCCTGCCGGGTCCCTGTGGGCTTGGCAGCTACTTTCTCTCTCTCGGCTCAGTTTCCACACCTGTCAAAACAGGAGCTTGAACCAAACAGTCATCTGCTTTTTTTTTTTTAAAGCAAAGGACACACCCCACCTTTCTTTCCAAATGAAATCACACGCCCAAGTCTCCCTGCCTCCCCATCAGGCGACAGCAGAGGCCCCGGCTGAAGTGGGGTGTGGAGCCCCATGTGCTCACCTCCTCTCTCCCCGCCCCTGCCTTGAGGGTGCCGCCGGTGCCTCCCAGTCGTCCCAGGCTCTGCAGGCAGAATCTGGAACCCCTTGCCCTCCTCCAAGGGGATGGACTCTGAGCGTTTCCGACGGACGTTCTCACGAGAACCGCTGTTTCTCCTGACCACTGGCCCACAATGTCCCCCAGGGAGGAGGAGATGTGAAGGCTGGGAAGCTTAGGGGCTTTTTAAAGGAAACGTCCGGTGTCTTATCTCTACTTCTCTCCCTGCTTTGGGAAAAGGCCAGGCCTGGGCTCTGCTGGTGCGCGTCCCCCTCGGGGGCCTTCTAATGGGAGGACACTTATCAAGTCAGGCTGTGTTCTCTCCCTCACCTTGACCCCAAAGCCAGAGCAGCTGGGCTCTTACCTCCGAGGGTCTGATCGGGCTGCACCGTCCCAGCCCTCACCACATGTCACCACTGCCCACACCCCTGGTGCTACAGTAAAGGCTGGGCAGCAGCGAGGGGCCATGGCAGACTCTGCAGCCCCGGCGGTGAGGAGCTGGCAGAGCCCAGCTGAGGACCAGTCTGGTTTCTAGGAGGACGAAGGCGCAGCTCCTCCTGCAGGGTGTCAGCCGCCCTGAGAGCGTGCTGCATGCCAGGTGCTGTCACCTGCGCGGACTCGGTCACGACACAGGCTCGAGGGGAAGCAGTTGAAGAGGTCACCTGAGGCCACCCTGCGGTCAGGAGGCCTGCATCTGAGCACCCTGGGCCCAGAGCTGAGAGGACAGCGCCTCTCCTGTGGCTGCTGAGAGGCTGCATGCTCTCATTCCCCAAGGTCCTTCCTCCCTGGGTCAACCTCTCCGCCTGTCACCTACTCCTCAGGGGCGGTCAAGCCTGCCTGCCGGTGGCATTCCCAAACGGGGCAGGAGAGGGAGGAAGAGCCTTGAGCCCCCATCTGCTTCCTATTGAACGCTTCCTGCCTGCAGAACCCCCTGGGCGGGGTCCAGGCTCCCCAAATCAGGAACACCTGGGAGAGGCAGCGCTGAGCAGGGAGAGGAGAGGTGGTGCTACAGTTTGGGAAAGCTTTGGAGAGCAGGAGGGCTCCCTCGAGGGACCCTGCCCCTGGCTGTCCCCCATCCTGCCGCCTGCAGCCAGACCTGCCTTGAAGAGTGACAGCAGGTGGGATGCTGAGGAGCAAATGGCCTGAAACAGCTGGGGTGGGCGGGGCCAGGGCAGGACAATGGCTCCAGTCACCAGGGCCCTGGGAGGAGGTAGTGTCTGAGACTGGCAGGGGAACAGTCGTGGTCATCCTTCCCCTTCCCCATGGCCTCTGGGCTGGCACCATGGGGGTGATGGCAGGCACGTGGGCCTGCTCGGAGAGCAGCAGGGATATAAAACATGAGACTCAGAGGCAGACGGTCCCCTGGCAGCGCACATCTGGCCCAGGCTGGGGGAGGGGAGGGGCCCATCTACCAGGGAAGAGGCTGGAAAGCCACAGCCAGCATGGCCACTTCGGGGTCTGGGCAGGGAGCTGCCTGGGCCGCGAGGTGCCAGGCTGGGAGTTAGGGGAAAGCCCCACAGGCCAAGGCTTTCTCCCCACTGCTCCCCACACTCCTCCCAGGCAAACCCAGGCCACTCCCAGGGGCCAGCTGCGGTCGGTGTGGCCTGAAGGACACATGGGAGAAGGCATCCCATCATGCCACCGGGGAAGGAAGCAAGTGCCTTGTGGTCCCTGCGGTGGAACAGAGCTGGAAGGGGCTCCAGGTCAAGCAGGCCCATGCCCAGAGCCTGGCTCCTGGGGCAACAGAGCTGGCACGCTTGACCCTCACGCGGGGGCGGCTGACCCGAGGGGCCAGGGGGAGGGGCCTGGAGTGGGAAGCCATTGAGTCCTGCCCCGGCAGGCTTCTGGCCCAGCTCCCTCTGCTCTCCTCCCTCTGCAGCGTAATTGAAACCAGAAGCAGCCCCAGCTGACAATGGCCCCTTGTTGCCAGTTCCTCGCGCTCTGTGCTGGGACCGACTGCACTACGCGAGCTGAGCTGCTCCAAGCGGACCAGCGCGAGCTGCGCAGCCCGGGGGTCAAGGCAGGGAAACCCTGGGCTGGCAGGCAAGGAGGGCCCTAACCTTGACCTCCCTGCTCCCTCCGATGTCAGTTCATCAAAGCTGTGTGACTTCATCTGCTTAAGAAAACAGATGTGACCTTAACCAGCCAAAGGCCCGAACACAGGGGTCACTGGCAGGTAACAGCCTTGGGGGTGGGGGTGGGGGGGGGTGGGGGTGCCTCCCTGCAGGAAATCAGAAGGCAGGGTGCCTGGAGCTGTCACCTGGTCAAAAGACTGTCATCATTAGACGAGTACTAACCGTGTCAGGCCCTGTGCCATGGGCCTCGGTGACTTTTACATTCGGCGCTCATTAGAGCCCATTTTGCAGCTGAGGAAACTGAGGCTCAGAGAGGTAGAGTAACTTATCCCGTTCTCCCAGCTAATGAATGGAGGACACTTAACTTTCAGCCGTAGATCTGTCTGGCCTCAAAGCCCCTTCACTGGCCATAGAACCAGAATTCTCTTGTTTCCTTTACTACACAGGCAGGAGCCATTCACTCTTCGTGCCTATAGCACAGTGCCCACAGCACATGTCAATACGCAGAAAAGGCTGAATAAATGCGTGACGACGTGGATGCGCGCGTCCCAGCTCTGACCAGCTCTTTCCGGTACACGCCATCCTTTGAGCCTCACAATAAGCTGGCGATGAAGGCAGAGTGGGAACAACTGTGCCCATATAACAGATGAAGAAACTGCGGCCCCTGGAGGTCAAGGGACCTTGACTCAGTCTTCTGACCCTCAGCCCAGTGCCCTTCCCACAGCGTGAGGATTACCAGACTCCATACTCAACACATCTCAACCCCTGACGGAAGGGAGGGCGGACGGGGGGCTGAGGAAAGATGGGTCAGGGAGTCAGATGCCTGGAGGGAGAAGGTAGGGGTGTACTGTTTTCCACAACCGGAAGCTAATGCTGACCCGTGGTGCTCTGGGGTCGTGGGGCTCTGCTCTCTTGAGACAGCTGGAGAGGGCTGAGCCACTGAGGGCAGGGAGAGGGGCGGGGGACACCCCTGGGTCTGGAGAGAAGGTCATGAAATCTCTTTCCTCAGAGACGAGGCTCTTTTTCTCACCTAAAAGGAAGAAAGCCTCAGATGGAAGCATCCTAAATGTCCATGACAAATGACGAATAAATGAACTCACAGTGGCATATACATACAATGTCATACACCTTAAAAAGGAAGGGCATTCTGACACACGCTCCACGGATGAACCTTAAAGACATGACGCTGAGTGGAACAGCCAGTCACAAAGGGACAAACATTGTAGGGTCCTAGGAGTCAAGGTCACAGAGGCGGGAAGCAGAATGGTGGCGGCTGGGGCTGGGGGAGAGGGGCGGTGGGAGTTGTTGAATGGGTGTGACCTTGCAGTTGGGGATGATGAAGAAGTTCTGGAGATGGATGGTGGTGATGGCTGTACACCGCAGTGAGTGTACTTAATGCCACTGAACTGCACGTCTAAAAATTATTAAAATGGTAAATGTAATGGTAGGCATACTTTACCACAATAAT
>PVJC01002516.1:0-78685 GCA_004026665.1 Murina feae | reverse complement strand
CTGCCACCTCTTACCCGCTTCCCGGTGCCCTCCAACCCTGCCGCCTCTTACCCGCTTCGCGGTGCCCTACAACCCTGCCACCTCTTACCCGCTTCCTGGTGCCCTCCAACCCTGCCGCCTCTTACCCCCTTCCCGGTGCCCTCCAACCCTGCTGCCTCTTACCCGCTTCCCGGTGCCCTCCAACCCTGCCGCCTCTTTACCACTCACAGGTCCTGGGTCCTGTGCTGTCCCGCCCTGCAGCCACTCTGTGCACTCGGGAGGTCCCTCAGCCCGGCCTGTGCCCTCTCTCAGTCTGGGACCCCTCGGGGGATGCCCACCTGCTGGCGTGCCTGACCAGCCTGGGTGAGGGGCTTTAAGGCTGCCCTCAGCTCCCATTGACCCAACGTCCCAGCAAGGCTGGCTGGATGCAGGTTCTGAAGTTTTTTCTCCTATAATTGATACTGTTCCTTGAAGGCCTGGGGTTATCTTCTATAATTGATACACTGTTCCTTTAAGGCGGCCTTCTAACTAACTGAAGCCTCCTCTTTGCTTCACCTGGCAGCGTCTATAATGAAACAATTGTTACTTTTACTGGTTAGGCTGGAGCTGCTCTTTCCTTCAGCTCCGGAGGATTCTATGATTGTTACATTGTTTCAAATGTTTCAAATCTGTGTTTTGCTAGAGGCAGTTTAATCAGAGCTGAGCTGAGTGGGCACAGCTTCACTTTCGCTCCTGCCGCAATGGAAAGGGCTGTTTACTCAGGTCCATGAGTGGCAGCCGCCATGTTGGCTGGGCTAATTTGCATACAGCCGCTCTGATTGGCTGGTGGGCGTGGCTTACCCTGTCTCGGAGAAACGGTTAATTTTAATATTTCGCTTTTATAGAGTAGACTAGGGGCCCGGTGCACAAAAATTTGTGCACTCGGGGTGGAGGGATTCCCTCAGCCCGGCCTGTGCCCTCTCACAGTCTGGGACCCCTCAGTGGATGTCCTATGATGGCCCCAGTCTGCCAGGCGCCTTTTGTGTGTGTGTGTGTGTGTGTGTGTGTGTGTGTGAT
Organism: Murina feae; assembly: GCA_004026665.1. NCBI lineage: Eukaryota > Metazoa > Chordata > Mammalia > Chiroptera > Vespertilionidae > Murina > Murina feae. The sequence goes on along the minus strand of PVJC01002516.1, from coordinate 77,650 downwards.
CACTGGGGACCTGCCCCCAGCCACATCAGAGGCTCGGAACAGTCCTCCTGTGTGTGTCTACCTGCCGGGGGCCTGCCCCAAGGCACACCGTGGAGGCTTGGAGCAGGCACCCCCTCTATGTTGATCTCTCAGACTCTTGCCCTCCCCTGCATGTTGTTCTCTTTTTTGAGCTGTGACCAGGGCTGGGTACTGCCTGCCTCCCAAGCTTGCCTACTGCCCATCTTCCTCCAGTCACCAGAAAGCAGGGAAAACCCCGCCTCGTGGTCAGGCCAGCCTTTTCCTGCTCCCTGATCCCCAGAGGGGACCTGGGAAGCCACCAAGCAGGCCGCCAACTCTTTCCCACTCACACGTTCCCTGCTGCCTTCCTTTCCCCCTTCCTGGTGCCGCCAAGGAGTCTGGGGAGCTGCCAAGCAGGACCCCGGCCCCTGCAGCCTTGCTTTCCTGCTCCACGATGCCCCGCAAAGGGCCTGGGCAGCCACCAAGCAGGCCACCGGCCCCTTGCCGCCTCTTACCCGCTTCCCGGTGCCCTCCAACCCTGCCGCCTGTTTCCCATCACGGGTCCTGGGTCCTGTGCTGTCCCGCCCTGCAGCCGCTCTGTGCACTCGGGAGGTCCCTCAGCCCGGCCTGTGCCCTCTCACAGTCTGGGACCCCTTGGGGGATGTCCACCTGCTGGCGTGCCTGACCAGCCTGGGTGAGGGGCTTTAAGGCTGCCCACAGCTCCCATTGACCCAACGTCCCAGCAAGGCCGGCTGGAGGCAGGTTCTGGAGTTTTTTCTCCTATAATTGATACTGTTCCTTGAAGGCCTCGGGTAATTGATACACTGTTCCTGTAAGGCGGCCTTCTAACTACTAACGAAGCCTCCTCTTTGCTTCACCTCGCAGCGTCTATAATGAAACAATTGTTACTTTTACTGGTTAGGCCGGAGCTGCTCTTTCCTTCAGCTCCGGAGGATTCTATGATTGTTACAATGTTTCAAAAAGCTGTGTTTCGCTAGAGGCAGTTTAATTGGAGCTGAGCTGAGGGGCGAAGCTTCTGCCGCAATGGAAAGGGCTGTTTACTCAGGTCCGGGAGTGGCGGCCGCCATCTTGGCTGGGCTAATTTGCATACAGCCGCTCTGATTGGCTGGTGGGCGTGGCTTACCCTGTCTCGGAGAAATGGTTAATTTTAATATTTCGCTTTTATTAGTTTAGATATATTTTATTGATTTTTTACAGAGAGGAAGGGAGAGGGATAGAGAGTTAGAAACATCGAAGAGAGAGAAACATTGATCAGCTGCCTCCTGTACACCCCCTACTGGGGATGTGCCCGTAACCAAGGCACATGCCCTTGACGGGAATCGAACCTGGGACCCTTGAGTCTGCAGGCTGACACTCTATCCACTGAGCCAAACCAGCCAGGGCTATCACTGTAATTATTAATTTTTATTGACAAGCCTAACTTAAAAGTCCTCCAATTGTGATAAAAGGAAAATACATGGGAAATCAAATGGGTCTTTCCTTACAGTTTCTGAATGAAAATGTGAAAAGGAACAAAGTCCTGTTTTAGGGCCCCGGAGCCTCCTGAGAAGTTTCTGCTCTGGAGTCTTGGGACCAAGGACACTGGATCCATGGAAAGCCCTTCAGAAACTGCAGGGCCACCCTCACCAGACAGAGAAGACACGGGATGCCCACAGGGGCTCTGTGATTTGTCCAAGGGGCCAGCATGTAGGTCTGTGTTCTCCTAGACTCCTAGGCCCCCTCATTCCACCTCATTGCTTCTCTTGGAGTCTTTGAGGAGCACAGGGTCCTGCCAATTTCTATGCTCAGCACACAACATGCACACGCCCACCCTCACTGCCTCAGAGGAACTGCAGGCGGTATCCACACACTGCTAACGGGCTCTTGTGTATGTGAGGCCGCTGAACTGAGCTTCCCATTGGTACTCAGCAAGAGGGACATTGCAGGAAACTGTTAGATCCTAGTAGCTGCCAGTGTGTGTTATAGGACCTTGACAATGGGACTTCTTTGTCCTAAGACTCAAGCTACATGTGAACAGTATACCTTTCTCCCACGAATCCCAGCGCGACCTCTAGTGTCTTTAACCCTGGTGTGTGTCACAGGATGAGGACATACTACTAGACCTTTGCTCTAGCACAGTTCATCACTAAGTCACCCTGGGATGGTGATAAAAGTCATCTCCCCCTTCTGGCATCTGTCTTGCCCTCTGGGGGATGATGGCAGCCACCGGGAGGGTATCTCAGCATGGACAGTCCCGGCTTCTGGGGTGGTGAGCACCGTAGGAACAGACCGCTAACGCACGGAGGTGCCCGAGGAACATGAAGGATGATCCAAAGGGAACGTATTCCTGGACAAGCGATCAGTATCTAGCCAGGGAGCACACCTGTCCTCGGCTGTAATAAAAACTTGGAGGACAGGGTCTGCTTCTTCTGTGCTTTCAGAGCCTCTATTGGACACAAACTAATAGCACCTGCTTGAAACAACACCTGCTCCTTGGCTTGCAGCTTAATCCGCACGTCTATTCAGGGAAACCATTTTGACAGGTCTGTCCAGGCTCATTTGCCTTGATTAACAAATCTGACTGTGGCAACAGAAGTCCCCTCTGTCAGCACCAATTTCCGAGGCCCTGGGTGACAGTGCCCGAGATGTGCTGGCATTTCTCATTTTCTAACCTAAGGGTCAGAGTAAATGGTGTTGACAGCTGACAGCTGAGGCTGTCTGTTGTGTCCACAGCACTTCTAATAAAGAGTGTGAGGAAACAACTCACGCCTCTGACTCCTGCCTCCGTGGCCTTGGTGGGAGACGCCCAGGTGGCTGTTATTCTGTCGCATTTTTTTTGGTGGCAGGGACAAGAGGGGGGGTGGGAGACTTCAGGGTGGCTTTTGGCAAACCTGTGGTAAGGGTGAATACCGCACACCTATGTCTACATATAAACACACACGCTCGCTCACTCACGTACAGCAATGTCCGGAGGATCCCTGCAGTTTGGTAGCCAATCCCAAAATTGAGGAGAATGAGTGGAGGAGGGCCACCAGCAACTCTGTGTCCTCTGCACACCCCCAGGGCAGTTACAGATGTGGAGGGCAGCGGGGGCAATCCTCACCTGCGGCCGGCCTTGGGAGCAGCTAGTTTCCTTCCATGCCACACCCTGGTGCTAGGAGTGACACAGCCCCGTGCCAGCTCAGGCCAGGACAGAACCTACTTAACCCAAAGTCCCCCAGAGTGACAGCAGGCAGGGAGATAAAAATACTGTGGCCAAGCATCCACATTCCTACCAGAGAAATCCATCTGTGTTTACCTCCAACCCTTATTATGAACTTACAGGCCTGGCTGGTGTTGCTCAGTGGGTTGAGCGTCATCCTATGCCCCCAGAGGTTGTGAGTTCAATTTCTGGTTGGGCACATATCCAGGTTGGGTTGTGGGTTTGATCCCTGGTTGGGTGGGGTGAGTACAGGGGGCAACTGATCCAAATTTCTCTTTGTCTCTCCCCTCCTCTCTCTCTCAAATCAATAAAAACATGTCTTCTAATGAGGATTTTTTTAAAAAGTTACATAAGGAAGATTATAAAATATGTTATTCTTTGCTCACAAAAATCCCAGCATACAGAAAGAGAACAAAGCACTAAATTAGAGAAAATAGCATGGACAGTAAAGAATGCTTTTGTGTAAAGAATAAAAAAAGGAAGTGAGAAATTTTCAGAATTTATTGGCAGAAGTAACCAACCTCAGCAACAGCACTGTGACAACATGCTTTATTTACAACCACTCTGAATTGACATACACGGAGCCATAAACCTCTTTTTTATGATATTTAAAATATTATTAAAGTTTATAACTTACAATTTGATGTATACAGATTATATGATGATATTATTAAAGTAAAAAGTTAATTGAAACCTGTAGGGTACCATAAATGGCAATGTCATAGCTGTACCAGCAGCAGGTTCTTACCACTTCCTTACAGAGGAAGGGCTAGGCATTCAGAGCAAAACCTATCACATATAAATGACTACATTTATTTAGAGTGAAAATAATGCATCGATACATCATAAATGTATCTACTTCCATGTTGTGGTTTGAATTATCCTCAGGTCTCTCTATTGTCTTCACAAGTTCTGAATTGCTTGGCAAGTAGATATCTGAACTGAGCCCCACAAGGCCCTAACTCAGCAGGTGTTGGCTGGGTGAGCCAGTCAGGTGTGAAGGCTGACTTACAGCTTCCTTTACATCTGGGGGTGCTCCAACTTAAAATAGAACATTTTTCACAGATATCTGCACATTGGCAGTGAAGAGTAACAACCCTGTGATGCCTGGTTGGTCCCGTTGATATTAAACTTTGTTATGCCCCCACAACCATTAACTAGAATACGCACACACACATTCTCTCACTCAGCCTAGAATTATGAGACTTCACCAAATCTGAATGCCTCATTTCTTCCATAAAGAACCTGAGGCCAAACAAGGGAAGCAGACACTGCCTAAGGCTGTGTAGTTAGTTAGTAAGAGAGCTGAGGTTAGGAGTCTACCAGTCTCTCTTCCTTACATTTCACCTTGCTCACTTAAAGGAAACCAGTAAAATGAATTTTCATATATTATTATGAAAGATACATTCGATAAAAAGATAGATTATCTTCAGCCTAACTGGTTTGGCTCAGTGGATAGAGCGTCAACCTATGGACTTAAGGGTCCCAGGTTCGATTCAGGCCAACGGCATGTACCTTGGTTGCGGGCACATACCCAGTATGGAGTGTGCAGGAGGCAGCTGATCGATGTTTCTAACTTTCTACCCCTCTCCCTTCCTCTCTGTAAAGAAATCAATAAAATATTTTTAAAGATACATTATCTTTGCTATATACAAACAACTATTCCAACATTTGAATTTATAATTTTTGACAAGACTAAGAAAATTGAAAAGAAAAAAAAGAACACCACTAGTTTTTAGTGACTCTGGTATTAGTTACCCTGAAGTATGTGGCTCAGGGAAATGTAGCCTGGTCAAAATCAGCCTTAATAACAATATAGCCATAAAGGGACTTCCAGATGCCGGCCCCATTCACACATGCACACACAGCTGCTCAGTCAAATTCAAACCTCAGTAAGGTGAATCTATTTTACTGAAATCACTAAAGCCTCCGAAACTGTCTCATACACAACCTGCATGCATTCAACTGTGTGGGAACGTTCAATGCAATGTTAACTTAGCATCCAAAAGTTACCTTGCTCACCAGAAAATGAATTTTATGTCTACTGGTTGAATAGACCCATATTACTAGCAGTTATAGCATCAATACAATCTAGACATACTTAATCACAAAGTCTGTAATACTTCATTTTAGCTGGTGTACTCATCAGCATATAAAAATCTGCATTTCACTTCACTGATACTGTGTGTTTCTCTCTCTTCTTGTCTTGTTTTTAATCCAGGCTGCGCTTGTTCAGGAATGTATGATACAAAGTGCCTAAAGTTATTGAATAGCTGTATTGTTTACATAGCAAATTCACAAGGTAAGAGTCACATATCACAGAAATGAAATTTTCTTTTTAGCTATAAGAACCCATTTGAAAGTTTTATCTGACTAGCTGAATAATATGTCATCAGTAGTCTGGCATTTCCCTTGAAAATACAAATATCTGCATCTCAAAATATCCTAAGGATGACCTTGGCCTTGACCTTAGGCTTTCACTTTCTCTTTCACTGGGCCCCACCTGGAGTGGTGATGTTGTTCCAGGTAGAAGAGTGGCCGAGTCAGAGGAAAGTCGATGGAGCACTGATGGCTCCCTATCTCCTTCTGCATCATTTCCACAACAGACAGGTCAGCATCTGCAGCTCGCTCCACTCACTGTCCTTCTTCACCTTTATCTTTCCTTGGATTTTGTATATTTCTCTCCTTCCCACCTTTTCCTTTCTATTTTCAACTAGGGGCCCAGTGCACAAAAATTTGTGCACTTGGGAAGGGGGGTCCCCTCAGCCCAGCCTGTGCCCTCGCACAGTCTGGGACCCCTCAGGGGATGTCCACCTGCTGGTGTGCCTGGCCAGTCTGGGTGAGGGGCTGAGGGTCATTTTCAGGCTGCCCTCAGCTCCCATTGACCCAAGGTCCCAGCAAGGCTGGCTGGAATCAGGTTTCTGGGGTTTATTTATCTTCTATAATTAAAACATTGTTGCCTTGAGTGGAGGCCTAGTCAGGCAACGAAGCCTGTTTGCTTCAGCTCTGTGGCTTCTATAATTGAAACATTGTTGCCTTGAGCAGAGGCCCATCCGGCCTAGGCAGGCAGTTGCAACGGAAGCCTCCTGTTTGCTCTAGCTCTGTGGCTGCCGGCCACCATCTTGGCTGGGTTAATTCGCATACAGCCACTCTGATTGGCTTGTGGGCGTGGCTTAGGTATCTCAGAGTGATGGTTAATTTGCATATTACTCTTTTATTAGATTAGATATTGTCCAACTTGGGATAGTTGATGATATCTTACTCCATGAAGATATCTTAAACAAAATGCTAAAGAACATGTGCTCTGCTGTTCTTGTACATGAGACAATGCTCTCTGTGCAGAATTTACTCCATCTCCTATGACCCAGGTATAGGTATGAACCTCCTAAACAACCAGTCAGGGTCAGAGGCAGCATCTACGGTTTTAGCAAGTCTCTCCCAGTGACCTCCTAATCACTATGTCTGCAGACCCATTTTTCTCTAATCCCTATACAAGACTTTAAAGGGATCAAATATGAGATCTTCATTCATCCTGTGTATCTAACCCAGGAGCCCAAAGCTCCTGTTGTCAGGGATTCATGTGTGATGCCTCCTGAGAATGAATAAATAAATGCCTGCCACATAAATCTTAAAGATGTTAGATTAGAAGTATTATTACACCCTTTAGAAACTCTAAACTGGTAACACAATCTAGAAATGTGTTGTCTAATGGGGTAGCCACTATATTGTGGCTACTATAGCCATTTAAATGTAAAGTTATTAAAATTAACCAAAGTTACCACACTTAAATGGTGAGATGGCCCCAATGGCTATGGTACCAAGAGCACAGATCGATGCACTTCATCTTTGTAGAAAGTTCTATTGGACAAAGATGCTTACAGAACACAGGGGCTTCACCAACAAGTAAGAAAATGCCTTTTGTTGTTTGTTTTTTTTTTTGGCAATGACCATTAAGAATTTAAATTTTAGAATTTTCCCCTTTTGACCACAGTAGTAAATTCTGTATATAGTTGTTGAGCCAACTAGATATTCTTGCTATAAAACCAGTGATTTCCAATTGTGTTCCATGGAATTCCACAGGGATTGACACAGCCTGGCAGGGCAGGGGAGAGGAAAGGCGGGAAGGCTCGGATCCCTACATACCCCATCAACCAGCAACTCTGCTTATATGGAGCTATTTGTAAATGTCCACTGACTCAGAGCTCCTTAGAAACATTATGTATTCACTCTGGAATTTGAATTGCTCTAATTCACAGTACAATAGAGACTGTAAGTGAGAGAAGGTGATCTACCACAATCACTAGAAATAGTCCTGAAATCTGGTAGATTGTGTCCAGTATGAAATCATTCCCTTCAGTCTTTAGTCGTATGTATGTAACTCTCCAATTCTCCCTTCACCTTCCATTGACTCATATTCTATTACTCCAAGTAAGCATTAAATGCCTTTTACTTTACAAAATCCCAACACCATTATATAGGTACTGCCAAACACTACTTTTTAAGTAGCTGGGACAAATGAAGTTAACTAATGTGATCTCCTTGGAGCTCTTTACCTTTTGTCCAACATGTCTCTATACTCATCCTTTCTCACTTTCTTTCTGTCGTTATGGCTACACTCCCCATCTGGAGATTTCATACCATTGCCTCTTATGTGCTCCAGGAATAGCTCCATGTATTATCCTCACTTGCTTTTGTTACAGAATTTATCAGGAGACTAAAAAATATACAGGAGTACCCGGAGACACGAGAAAAAAACACATTTATTTCCAGATGTTTCACATGTACTAGTACATGACTCAGGGAGTCAGTTTTCAAAATTCTGAGCAAACCATTATGGAGAAAGCTTTCTCTTTATGCCCTTTGGTTTCTTTGTCCCCCATATATGGATCAGACTTCTGGACCTTTTGTGGGCTTTGCAAAAAGCCCCCTGCGTTGGGATGGGGGCCGTGAGACCACACCTAAAGGCTTGGCCTGCTGCCAGTGCTGATAAAGGGTTGTGCATTATTCATGGCTTATGGCCTCTGTAAAATGTGAGTATTTAGGTAAACAGGTCTTTCAAGACCATATAATTAAGGAAGGGGCAGTGACTAGACTATAGGCTAACAGGACAGTGCATTAAGGATACTAATGAACTAGATACAGAGTTAGGTTGCTGGTCTCGCCCCCCAGAAAATGTCTTATTTTCCTCATCACTTTCATCTCTTCAATCTTTTTTACCACTTACCCTTCTCCTCTACTGAGCTAAGTTCTTTGTCTTTCCTTCTCCAAAGTTCTGGACATCTGTCGATATACTCCACTCACACCTTCCTTACTCCCTCGTAACTTGATTTCTGCCTTCAGACATTTTGTTCAAGCTAACTTGAAAGCTCCCAGTGACCTCCTAATCACTATGTCTGCAGACCCATTTTTCTCTATATTGAACCCTCTTAGCCTCTGCAGCACAGAGAGCGCGGGCTGACCATCTTTTCCCAGCAATCTCTCCCCTCTCCAGGCTTTCCTGATGCTCCTCCCTCCTCGCTGATCACACCTTCCCAGGTTGTGTGGTCCCCACTCCCAACCTAGATAGACCTGCCCTGCACAATCTGTGGACACCCCTCAGCCAATCTTATTCTATTTGCACTTCCCTGGTTTTCAGTCATGGTTCCAAACATCATTTATCCTCTGTGACTGCTCACCAGCATTTTAGTCCAGCATTTCTTAAAGCTGTTGGATACATTTCTATGAATACTTTTCTGCAAACAGCATGACCGTTCAAACTCACTCTTCTCCTGAACCCACAGTTTTGTGAGTGACACCCTTATCCTTTTAGTCACACCTCCCCGCCTCAGCTGCTCTTGATCTGTCAGTTCTGGCTCAATCACATTTGGCCCTTCTTTCCATCCCACTGCCACTCCTGTTTCAGGTTCCCACTAGCCCTCTCTTCCCAATTGCCACTGTTATGGGAGCCAAAGGACCCTTTGACATCACTATAAAATATATTACCTTTCTCACTGAAAGCAAAAATAATTGTCAACGTGTGACTTCTATCTTCCACCTTAAGAAAGACACTGCAAAGATCTTTATGAACTTTCCCATAAGGCAGTCTGTACATGTCACAGACACTAGAAAGCATGTCCTATTGTCAAAGTTTCTGTAAGAAGTCAACATGCATCTGAGAGTTATTCTTGCTTGCTTTTAGCTTTTTTCTCTGTTTTCCCCCGTGGCGTTAGATTGTGACAGGATATTACCTCTAACCTATCATTTCTGCTAAGCCAAAAGTAATCAAAGCTATGAAGACAATCCCCCTCCTCCCAACTCTGCTCTGGTCCTGGACCAATAAGTCAAGGTGCCCAGCATTAGGCAGGTGCCGGGGCAAAAAGATGACTTCTCAGAATCTCCTAGCTCTGCATTTTATGGGAAAAAGCAGGGCAAGAAAACCTTTGAGCTGCTCTCCGTTTGTTAGTATCCTGAAATCTCCATCTCATATGACAGGGAGAGAATAATAGAAGTAAGGTCTGGCCAGAAGGGAAAAGTTCCTAAATTTGGCAGAACTAGGATCTCTCATCTTTAGTCTCTCTTCTCCAAATGGCTTTTTCACCATTACCATATTAATTTTTCTCAAGCACACTTGTAATTATTCACTTAAGAACTATAAGTGGCTCTAAAAATTTTCTGGAATAAAGTTACAGGATCCCATCTCAGCTCTTGAGAGCCCAAGGTGGTCATTTAGTTCAATCCCTCTCAACTTTATAATAAAGTTCTTAATCCAGTGAGGTTAACTGACTTTCCCTCAAATTATTATTTATCATGAATCCTGATTTTGATGCATATTATGCATGCAAATGTTGCATATTTCTTATCTTAACCACTTTCCCATAGTTCAAAGTATCCTTCCTCCATTAAACATCTTAAGTGAGCTAGAACATGCTAGAATCTGGCTCTTATAAAACTTTTGAGTAACAGTGCAATTGTTAACAGTTCTGCTTACATATTTTAGTCCAGGTGGATAAACTAGGTGCTACTTAAGCAATAAAGACAATATTTTCACTTACAGGCAATGACTAGCACTCAGAAGGGCCATATTCTCTTTTGTAAACATATGTGAAGAATGCAAAGGGGGAGGGGAAACAAGAATTGAATGTGTGGAAACAATTGGGAAAATTCACAGCATGATTCAGTGAAAATGATTCTATTTTTTCCTTATAAAGAATCATTTACATTACATAATTATGGATTCCAGGTAAATAGATATTTACATTCATCAGCAACATGTGTTTGACTTCCTTATTTTCAGAGAGAATCAAGCTTATTTTAGTTTTTGTTCTCTTTCTTTTCTTTCTCCTACCCACCAAATAAGATTGAGATACTTGACAAAATAAAACCCTGGTGCAATGGTATTAGACTCTAACAAAACAAGGAGCTGTGTGAAGCCTTTTACGCACCACAGAGTCAAATGTTCCCATTGTTCCCTGAGACATTAGGAAGGAACAGAAATAAAATCAGATCCAACTCTCAGCTTCTATTTTGAGCAGAGGTTTGAAATGCCATCAGCTTAGATCGATGTGGTATGCATTAGTCACCTTGCATAAATATTTTTAATTTAAAGGGAACCCAACTGAATGTATTATCTTAAATAATAGCATGCTAAATAATAGCATGGCAGAGCCCTTTTAAATAAAGAAATCAAAGCATGATTTTTCTTGCCTATATTTTATAAATACCCAAACAATCACAACTTATAGCTCAAAAATAAGAAACTCCTGTGCAAATCAACTGATGAACTTCCAGAATTACCTGCCTTAAGGTTTCTTAGATGACATATGTTTTAATTTAATGCTCAGAAACGTATTTACCATACAGGAGGGGTGATTATAAAAATTTAGAAGTGGAGTGGCTGCCATCTCCCTGACTTAGGTATATGTATCATTACCACTTTCCTTACTCCATGCCAGACACTGGTAATCCCTCATGGCCATTTTTCCAACTGAGTTTTTAAATCCTTCTCAACATAGAGCATCATGCACATGGCCAAAGTATGGAAATAGCCATAAGAACATTACTATTGTTATTATGCAAGGCCTTGTTCTAAGCACTTTGCATTTGTTAATTCCACTTAATGTTTCCATCAATCCTCTGGTATTTTTCAGGTCCCTCAGCCTGGCCTGAGGGGATTGGGCCAAAACCAGCTCTCTGACATCCCCTGAGGGATCCTGAGTTATAAGGGGGCACAGGCCATGCTGAGGGACCCTACCAGTGCACAATTGGGGCCAGGGAGGGACTGTGGGAGGGTTCTAGGGTGTGTCCAGCCCATTTTGCCCAGTCCTGATCAGCTGGACCCCAGGAGCAAGCTAACCTACTGGTTGGAGCATCTGCCCCCTGGTGGTCAGTGCATGTCACAGCAACTGATCAAAAAGTCAAATGGTAGGACATTTAGCATATTGGGCTTTTATTATATAGGACTAGAGGCCCAGTGCATGAAATTCATGCATGAGAGGGGGGGGTTCCCTCAGCCTGGCCTGCACCCTTTCACAATCTGGGACTACTGGCTCCTAACTACTCACCTGCTTGCCTGCCTGATCACCCCTAACCACTCTGCCTGCCTGTCTGATGACCTCTAACCACTCTCCTGTCTGCCTGATCATCACTAACCACCTCTGCCTCGGCCCCCGCCACCATAGCTTCAACTGGAAGGACATCTGAAAAAATGTCCAGAAAGTCGTTTGGCTGTCCGGTCTGATTAACATATTACACTTTTATTATTATAGATAATTTTATAACTAGGGGCCCGGTGCACAAAAATTTGTGCACTCGGAGGGTGGGGGTCTCTCAGCCTGGCCTGTGCCCTCTTGCAGTCTGGGACACCTCGGGGGGGATGTCCACCTGCTTGGCATGCCTGGCCAACCTGGGTGAGGGGTTGAGGGCCATTTTCAGGCTGTCCACAGCCCCTTCAGGGTTTGTGCACTGGGGGGTGGGAGGGCTGGTGAGTGCAGGCCTGGACGTTTCCCACCAGAGGGCCCACGATCGCACATGCCTGGTGGGCCCCCACCGCTGAGGCGACACACCTAGCGCAGAGTTGGGTGGCAAGCCAGGGGCGGACGCTGGTGCAGGATCCCTCGGTGGGGCCCTGCTGCTGAGCAAACACACCTGGGGTGGAGCCAGGCAGCGAACTGGCTTCGGATTCTCTGCACTGTGCAGCAGACGCTCCCGCACGCCCTGTGGAGGCCTCTGGGGGGTGGATGAAGGTAGCGGACCCTGGACTGGTGCTCCCGCACACCCCCGAGGAGGCCCCTGGGGCAGAGCCAGGCTGCGGACCCTGGACGACTGCTCCTACACACCCTGCAGAGGCCCCCCCCGCGCTCCTGCATGCCCCAGGGAGGCCCCCAGGGGGTGGAGCCAGGCAGCAGACCCAGGACAGCTGCTCCTGGATGCCCCGAGGAGGCTCCTGGGGGGCGGAGCCAGGCAGTGGACCCAGGATGGCTGCTCCTGCAAGCCCCGTGGAAGACCCACTCTCCCACATGCCTGGTAGAGGCCCCTGGGGGGTGGAGCCAGGCAGCAGACCCAGGACAGCTGCTCCTGGAAGCCCTGAGGAGGCCCCAGGCCGGACCCCCCCTCCCACTGAGCTGACACACCTGGCACAGCTATGCCGGCCGGCTGTGGAGGCTCCCAGTGCAGAGCCGCCCTGCCAGCCTCCATTTTGGCTGGGTTAATTTGCATACAGCTGCTCTGATTGGCTGGTGGGCGTGGCCATGAGCAGAGGCTCAGCCAGCCTAGGCAGGCAGTTGCAACAGAATCCTCTATTTGCTCTAGCTCCATGGCTGTTGGCCTACATCTTGGCTGGGTTAATTTGCATACAGCCGCTCTGATTGGCTGGTGGTAATGGTCAAATTTTCATGTTTCTCTTTTATTATATAAGATGAGAAAGCAGAGGCACAAAGAGATTCATTATACTGTATGTAATTGCTCAGAGTCACAGAGCTAGTAAGTTGCAGAGGCAGGATGCAAACCCAGGCAGTCTATCACCAGAGACCACATCCTTCATCACTACACTATGTCGCCTCTTAAAAAATGAAAGCCAATCAGAGAGAAGATGGAATTTTAATCTTTTTTAGACATTTTCAAACCTGCAAAAGAGTGAAGTAAATAACATAATGAACTCTCATAATTCCATCAAACATTAACAATTATCCAAAATTTACCCATATCTTTTACCATGTTTTCTTTCATTGTTGCTTTTCTTATTAGTTTTTTTGTTTGTTTGTTTTGTTTCTTGGCTGTATTATTTTACCCAAATACTCCCACTACCTAAAACCTGTGGAGAACCATTATTAGGACTGAGACAAACAGAAGAGGACCCGAGGGTCATGCAGTCTTTTCTCACCCCCTCTCAGGAAAATTAGATGCTTCCTCCTTCACATACCTCCTTCCCCACCTGCCTACCCAACACTGCAGTCTTCAGCCACCGTCACACGTACAGCTCCCTGTATACTTGCACACTCCCAACTCCTCCCTGTATTCTAGGTTCATAAGGGCAAAGATCACAGTGTCCTGGTCACACCAGCTGCCAGCACCGAGTTCTGTTCTTACCCAATAACAGATACTAACGTGTGCAGGACAGGAGAAAGCAAAGTGGGCAATCTGCTCTTCATAAAACAAGGCAGCAAAGAAAAATGAGGCAATTCAATGAAGCATTATTTTTACTATAAATAAAAATATCTCCAAAATTACAGTTGATCTTTCTTACTTACAACCATAAATGGTCAACTTACTAAAAAATAAATAAAAATAAATAAAAAAGCACAAAATTCATTTATATTCTAATCTCACCTCTGAATCATTGTCTGAGTGTTTTGAAGAGAATATACAAAGATGCCAATAAGGATTTATCTCAAACTAGAGGCCTAGTGCAATGAAATTCATACACTTGAGGAAGAGAGGGGTCCCTTAGCCCGGCTTGCACCATCTCGCAGTCTGGCAGCCCTCAGGGAATGTCCAACTGATAGCTTAGGCCCACTGCCTGGGAGAAGTGAGCGTAAGCTGGCAGTTGAACATCCTTAGTGCTTGTGGCTGAGTGGAGCTCCCTCTGTGGGAGCACACTGACCACCAGGGCACAGCTCCTGCATTGAGCGTCTGCCCCCTGGTGGTCAGTGTGTATCATAGCGACTGGTCATTCCACCATTTGGTCGATTTGCATATTAGCCTTTTATTATACAGGATAGATAATAGCACCTCTGAAATCTGACCTCACAGGTCCATTTCAGCTCTTTATTCCACAAATAAAAAATGACTCCCTCTTTGCCAATGGAACATGAGATAGGTTAATGGTTGTTTCAGTAGGAGCTATTAATAATACTTCTTGTCAACTATGTTCTTATTTAGAATGCATGTCTAATATAGAAACTAAACTGTTATTTATGTAAATGTATTTTATACTCACTAGAGTATTATAAAATCGTGTACAGGTAGGGGCCCTAGGCCTGGCTGGCAATCAGGGATGATCTGTGGGGTGACTGGTGGGATGATCAGGGAGTGCCCCTGCTGGCACTGGCCTTGGCTGGCCTAGGGCCTGCAGGCTGGGGAAAGCTCCTGCATTGAGCATGTGCACCCTGGTGGTCAGGGTGCATCATAGTGACCGGTCATCCTGCTGGTCATTCCACTATTCATTTGATTTGAATATTAGGCTTTTATTATATAGTACTAGTGGCTCGGTGCATGAATTCATGCACATCGAAAGTGAATTAATTGTAAGAAATATATTAATATTGCTATTTACCCCACACCCTGATCTCTGTCCCCTCCTTCTGCCTGGTGCCACCCACTCACTAGCCCCACCCCCATCAACTGGTTGTTCTGCAATTCTGTCAATTTGCATATTACCCTTTTATTACATAGGATGAGCAAAAATGCTGAAGTTAACAATGCAAAATGATTTCATATTAACCCTAATTTTCATTGATTAACCTTCCAAAAAGGCTAGTAATTTTCCAATTCAGATTTTATTCCCAGAACCTAAATCCTGTTCAATAATTTAGAAAATATTTACTTATTTATTTTAAGTACTAAAACAAGAAATAAAAACTCTAGAATTTAATGAGAATATCTAATCTCTCCAAATTGAAATATCTAATTTTTGAAACTTTGAAATACTCTCATGAATAGTCTCAACAGTAAGGTTTCAGCCCAATACTCTTAAAATGGCTAATTATATGCAAGGAGATATACAGGTTATTAAGCATTTGTGAAACTATGAGGCCAGTCTACATGATAAATTATCTCTGAATATAATTACACTTTGAATGACCTATTATCTTTTCTACTCTTTGAGTTGTATAAATTATCTATAGGTACACCACAGTCAATGGAAGCTATATTTTAGAGATTCTAGAAAAGTGTGAAAACCACAAAGATAAACTATCAAAACACGTGAAAGTCTTGATAAAGTGAAAATGATTCCAAGTCCAAAATACTTCCAAAATCTTCCAAAGTTACTCTCAGGGGTCTCTTTTGTTCCTTACTCACCTAAGAGAAAATGTTTCTATTAGGGAAAAATGTTTCTTGAAATTCTACTGTAAAGGTCATGTGAAGCAGTATGAGAGACACTAAAACCAAGACATAACCCCTATCCTCAAGAGCTTATAATCCATAGGGGGGACAAGACATAGGAACAAATAATTACAATGAGATGGTATGTGTGAATTCACAAAAGCGCTAAAAGCAAGTGCTTTGTAGAAGTTCCCAGGAGAAAAGATAATTTTGGGTTCACAGAAAAAGGAAGGCGTTTTGGAAGAAGTGGTATTTGAATTACACTTGAAAATAACAATCTATTGTGAGATTTTGAGGGAGGGAGAGCATTGCAGAGGTGAGTAGTTCACAATAAGACCCAGAGGCAGGTAAGCATAAATCTCTAGAGAAAAATGTGAATACTTGTGGTTGGCTAGTTGAGGGTATATGTGAGGGGATGGTGTGTAGGTAGGGAAGGTGAGAAGAGGGCTGGACAGGTAATGGAGGACCTGCAACACCCAGCAAGGAGGAGAAGTAATGACAGAGACACCATAGAACAATCAAACAGGGTCTCAGAAAATTATTTAGGATCAAGTGCCTTATGGATTAGAAAGTGAAAATGTTCAGGGAAGAGTTTATGTGAGAGGTACAGAGATGAGAAGAGAAGAAACTAGGGTGAAGGTGAGAGAGAAAGAACTGATCAGATTTGATCACTGAATATGAAAGCAAACAAAAGAAGATAACAGAAAATGCTGATTCTGAGATGTTCAGCCTCAGCAGCCAGGAGTTCATAAATATCATTAAAGATAGAGCAACTTGGAGAGTAGGCATTGGTTTGTAAAAGATAATAAAATACTCCCTAAAGGGAAATATTCAGTTTGAGGTAACTTGAGTCACTCACTTGAAGATGTTTGGAAGGTCATTTAAAAGGTAGATGAGTAGCTCTAGAGAGAGATTGGGGAAGCAAATATGAATTCAACATCATGTCCAAAATTCTAATTGCTAAAGCTATAAATTAGATGACCTAAGGGAAGACCAAAAACTGAAATAGATGCGTTCTAAGAACAAAACTTGGGAAGCTCAAACACATGGCTCTCTGTAGTCAGCAGACAGATAACATTTTGATGAACTGGCAGCTGTACCAGTAAGGCTGGCTCTTGGATTCAGGTAGTTTTCTGGATGCATCCCTCCCCCAAAGATCTTCTATAGCCCACATCCACTTCCTAAAATATTGCCCAACTATAAGCGCTCTGAGAAACTCACTGATCACCCCAATCAAAAACCAGCCCTCCACCCCTACTTTGTGTCATTTCTAAGGCTGTGGCAAAGGCATCCTGTTTCATGGTTTATTTATACAAATGTCAGCATCCCTGTCCAACTCCTCAGCTATAGCCCTACTTTCCCAAACATCCTACTACTTCCTGCAAAAAAATAAAATACAAATAATAGTAATAAATAAATAATAGAAAGAAAAGAAACAAACAAGAGAGGGGAAAAAAACCTTTTTTTGTGTGCATGGGGGTGTGAATTTATCTTTTCAAATTCTTTATCTTGTGATTTCTGGTCTTAGCTCATCCCATAGAGAAAACATAATGGTATAAAAAGAAAGGAAGCTAAAGGAGAAACTGGAAAGGGCAGGTGCAAATGTCACCTTCATCATATTCTTTTCTGATATTTTCTGTTTCTGCGCACCCTGTAAGTTAGATGCTATTCAGAATATACAATGAGATATGATCCTCTACATAAAGTATTCTATCCTTAGGCAATATGACCTATTTTCATTAATGATTAATTCATGAAACCCTGTCTTCCTCTTCCCCTCCATCCACATGCACACCCTCAAAGATTTTAACTTTAAATTACACTTACTTACCCACTGGGAAAATCAACTCTACACCTAACTGCTGATTAATTTGACAGGCAGGTATACTTTAGTCAATAGAATGTTACCAACACTAAATTCTACAGTAATTGTTTTCTTTAAGTTTCTATTGCCTAAGGCATATCTTGGAGATTTTTTTTTCCTTCTCTGAAAGCTATAAAAATATTGAGCTACATCCTGGGTTAAGCATGCTCAAATACTATGATTTTAAATTTAAGTTTCAAGTTAAAGAATTACTTTCTTTCCTGTTCAATTTCAATCTTAAAAAAGCTGTGGGTTACTAGCTACTGTCATTTAAAGTTTTATTTGAGGTTTTTAATGGGCCTATCTCATAACCCTCAGGTGGCGAACACGTGCCAAGGGCTATCTCCTGCAGCACAATGAAGATACAGGTCTGAATTCATCCAGAGGAACTGGGCTACTGGTGGCAATTGCAGGGAGACAGCCTGAACTCACACAGTGAGCAGCCCGGCCTCAGAGCCAGCTTCTTCACAAGTGGACTGCTTCCCACCACTTACAGAGCCCACACACTTTGGGATCTCTGGCTGAAGACACTGGGTGGGGTGGTAAGGTGGGGTTGGCCTGAGGGGCCCCTCAAGATAACTCCAACTCTAAGAGTTGCTCCAGTAATAGAAAGAAAAGGTTTTAAACCCTGGGCGTGTCTTCACCCTGTATGGCAGCTTTAAGAACTAAATAGAGAAATAACACTGGCCCAGGACCCCAAGTGAGCCATCCTAATTTCAGTTTGCTCAGCTATAAAGTGGGTGCTGAGACACCCTTGGGTTCCCAGGACCTACAGACATAGTCTACCTCCCTGTGTCTGCTCCATTTGTCCAAACCTTGTGGAAAAGGTAAAAAGAGATGGAAGGGCACTTGACATAGGAAGTCCCTGCCCAGTGGGGCTGCAGTGAGGGCACGGAGCCTGAGTTAGGTGAAGGGTTCCACACAGAACTGCTGAGACCCAGGAGGTTCATGGGCCTCCATTTTCCACATTCATCACTACCCTCCCCTCAGAACCCAGGAATATGCACAGAAGAGTTGCAGCAAAGCCAAGGTAGCCCAGGAAACACCGAGGATGCACAATGAATCACTTATGTCATTCCACAGTCACGATGGACGTTGTTTCAACATGATCGCACACAAGATCTAAAAGCAGGAGTTATACATTTAAAAATAGTTCCTTTTTATAGTCTTGATTCAGATTTTGAGAGATCTATTGTGCCACGATATAATCTCTAGTCATAGTGGTATACTTACAATGAATGAGACGGGAAAGTAGTGCCTGAAGAAAGAACAGCATTCCAAGGAGAAAGACGAAACCAACTCCGATATCATGTTAGCTGCTTCTATGAGCTAAACCAACTAAGGAACAAACCCACTAGGGAACAAAAACATGCTTTTCCTTAATATTAAATCTAAGAACAACTATAAGAATAATGGTTAATGGTACTAAGATATCTATTAAAATACATGTGAATTTTTCCTAGGATTGACGGGTGAAGTACAAAGTTATAGTTCAGTGACAAATAAAAGTAAATTCTAAGATAATGGTGTTTTTTTAATAGAAAATTCTGAGTAGAAATACTGAACATGCTTTAACATGAAGCCTTTAAACTAGGAGTTACTTTCTCTGACAGAACCCCAAGGGTCTAGGGGGCGCCCACCTAGTACCCTTTGAAGCAGAGGTGATTAGAAATGCCCAAAGCACACCTGGAATTATTCTGTCCACATCTGTCAGCTCTCCCTCAGCAAAAGCTGATGCCATGGGGAGGTGGTTCAATTCACTTTAAGGTTAATTATTTTAAGGAATCAAAATCTTCCCTTTTTCCTTAGAAATATATATATACCACATGAGATATTTTTCCTTCATGCTCCCTCTAAAAGAGAAATATGTCACTGGAAGTTTTACTACTAAAAATGATGACAAAGAGTTGCTTCTATATTTTAAAATCTTCAGATTGTTATGCACATACATATCTAAACACATGAGTTATACATTTGCAAATAGTTCCTTAATATATTCCTGTTTCAGATTCTGAGACATCAGCTGTGCCGTGATGTATTCCCCAATTACAATGATGTTTTAAGATGAATCTGATGGGAAAATAGGTCTGGGCCACAGCAACTTCAGGAAACCGAGTGAGCAAAAAACCTCTTACAAACACATCAAGATAAAGGAAAATGCATGCATTACTTCTGGGAATAACTAAGTAGACCAAAATTTAGAACTGTAAGTGTACAAATGTTCCACAGATCACCTCTGTAAACACAAGACAAAGAAAGAACAAATTTGGAGGAAGGAAATTTCATTCTCAATCACTCTTTCTCAGCTCAATCTCGCAATCTCTCTTTTCTTCTCTCCATGTCTCTGTCCCTCTACCTCTTTCAATTTGATCCAACTACTAGAATCCCTTCAAAATAGCTCCCCATATAAGAACCTCTAAAACTTCCCTGGCCTTCCGCAGATTCTTGCTAACCAACATCTAAGATGCCATGGCTTCAGATCTAATAACAATAACTTTGAAGATGATGAGGCTGAGGTAGGATTTGGTCATCAAAGGCTGAGCCAAATGGGCAGCCTCTGGATCTTCTTAAGGGACACGGCTGCTGCTGTTAATTGCTTTGAGATTGTTAGCAATCATAACAGCTAATGGTCACAGACTTGAAAAAGCTGAGCTGTGTTTTCCAGTTTTAACAGCTTGGAATTAACTTTTTGATGTCCATCGATACAAAGGCATTACAGGTAATCACAGGTGATTTTTCATTAATATTTAATATATAATACTAAGGTCCTGGTGCACAAAAATTTGTGCACTTGGGAGGTCCCTCAGCCTGGCCTGTGCCCTCTCGCAGTCTGGGACCCCTCAGGGAATGTCCACCTGCTGGCGTCCCTGGCCAGCCTGGATGAGGGAATGATGGCTGTTTGCAGGCTGGCCAAGACCCCAGAGGGCACCCTCACTCCATGGGGGTGTGGCCAGCCTGGGTGAGGGGCTGAGGGCCATTTTCAGACTGCCCACAGTCCCTTCAGAGTTCAGGTCCCTACTGGGGTGCCTGGCCAGCCTGGGTGAGGGGCTGAGGGCTGTCTGCAGGCAGTCCACAGCTCCCATTGACCCAAGGTCCCAGCAAGGCTAGCTGGAAGCAGGTTTCTGGGGTTTATTTATCTTCTATAATTGAAACTTTGTTGCCTTGAGCGGAGGTCACAGCCAGCCTAGGCAGGCAGTTTCCTCCATTGCTGGCCTTCTGTTTGCTCTAGCTCCGTGGCTGCTGGCTGCCATCTTGGCTGGGTTAATTTGCATACTGTTGCTCTGATTGGCTGGTGGGTGTGGCTTGGCTGGTGGGCGTGGCTTAGGTGTAACAGAATGAGGATTAATTTGCATATTATTCTTTTATTAGATTAGATGTTTCATGACAGCACAAAGTGGTAACACCTTTTATGGATCTTGGACTTCTTACTTAGAAACCATGAAGCAAAGTTTTCCTGGAATCAGTCCCTGAACAATTCATTTTCTAGACTTAAGGTTAATTTAAAAGTCTTTTTTCCAGCCCATCAATTCCCCATAACTGAGAAAATGATAGTGTGAAACAGGCTACTTTTGTTCAGTAGATTTTTTTTTTTTAATCCCAATAATGGTATATTAAGCTAGTCAACTCAAATGTTCAAGTTATTGCATAAAGAAAACAAAACAGTGTTACAGGCATATGCCCATTCGCCTGCTCCTATCTGGAGAGAGAGGTGCGTGGGAGAACCATGCAAGCCGCCTGCCAGCGGCCCCACTTACAGTTAGCCAGTCGGCTCTGCTCAGGCTGTGTGCTGTCCAGGGCCTGGGTGCTGGAGACGGAGGTCATGGTCACGCTGGAGCTCCGCACGAAGCCCAGTGCCGCCAGCTTGGCTGCAGGCAGGCGCGAGTATCCGGGAGGACGAAGTCCAGACTTCGGCAGACAGGATTTGGCAGCATTCGAACTGGCGGCTTTCTTTAAATCTGCTAAAATGAACCCAAACAAAAAATAAATAAATATTTCTCAGTTGAAAGCAAGATAGACAATATATAGAGTGTGAATATTAATCCAGTTCTAGCACAAACAGGCCATGAGTAACTGTGAAGGTTCAATTTAGCACATTCACAAACAAACCTTCCTTCCTGTGAAAGCCTCTCACTGTGGGCCAGTAGCTTCAGAGAACTCAAAGGGAAGGAGAGGCAGAAGGTGGATGGGACCAAAACAGACACTAACCCTATTGCAGGGTCATAAAGAAAGACACAAAGTGCTTAAAAGGCTGAATGGAATGAGAATACTTACTGTTACAAGTTGCCCCAGAACTGTGCAATTGAGACTCCATGATATAAAATTTAAAAAGAAAAAGGGCCAAGTCACTTGGTATTCTGTATCATCGTCCTATCTGAGCCATGTAACAACTTACCCCCACAACCATATTTACTGTGAGTGCTTATATTCATATCCCTCAGCAATGTAGTAAGTCATTATCCAGTGAAAGATTAATCAGAATGCAAATAAAACATAATTTTCAAATGACTCATTTGTAAAAAATGTCAGTGTTTACAAATTAACAAAGAGTCTACATATTAGAAAGTTTCTATGGGATATAGAAAGAACCAATAGATGCAAGGCTGGGTTTATGGTGTTATGGTGCCTCTTCCTTGACCAGCAGTTCCCCTCAAGAGCAAGGCTGCGGACAGATGCACTGGTGGTGAAGGCGGAATCTGCACATCTGTGGTTTCCTAATGTCCGGGTCAGGACTGAGAGGGGGAAGAATCAGGTGAGTGCAGAGAGAAGAGGGAACAGGGAGCTGGGGCTGCAAATATTCCCAACTCAGATCTGTCCTAATGCTTGTAAAAAATGCTTAAATATGACAATAAAGAAATAATCACTCTTTAATAAGTAGCAATGGCCCCTTTGCATAAGCAATTAAATGTCATTTCCAATGTCTTTAAATTGCATTCATATCATTTTGCTTACTTTTAGATGATATCCCCAGAACAATGAAAGTGTCCCCATATATTAGATTATTTTCACAATAAGTTTATAGCAAATCAATTTTGGATGATGCCTTTAAAAGAGTTAAAAAGTTGCTTAAAATCATATATAATTTCAGCAATAAGTATACACTAAACCCACTACATTTTGATACTATTTTTAGTCATAGATAACCTCCTTCCTAACCCAGTTAATCAATAATTGACTCAAAATTACACAAGATCAAGTGAGAAAAAACACGAATAAAATATTTTTGGAGGGAAAACAAATCCATATTTGGAAATGAAGAAGTCAGCATTCCTAACAGAGCACCTTGGCATGTGATAAACATTCATTAATATTTATTTAAGAATAAAAATTAAGATTATTAAATCATTACATGAGGCAATGAAGCCATTGAAAATGTTCAAAGACAAATCTATCCTATTCGACCTTTACCTATATTCAATCATTGTTCACTTCATCAGTAGAAAGGCAGCAATGCCACTGTAGCATTCACATTCCCTTAGTCCAGCTCTTCCCTTTAATAAATGCACATATGGGGTAGGGTGGGGGATATTTGTGGAAGTACATCTTGTCCTGACTCTCTGTGTATATATACTTTTTCTAAATTTAGTATAACCTATAATATACATTGAGTCTCTATACAATGGTCTCTCCTACCAGATAAATCTTACAAACAGTATATACCTTCAGAGTTTAGAGGATCAAGTCTTGTTTTTTTACACTATCAGTACTTAGCCCTAGTAGCATAGGTAAAACCTGTACCATTTTATTTTAACAAATTA
Source organism: Murina feae (assembly GCA_004026665.1). Taxonomy (NCBI): domain Eukaryota; kingdom Metazoa; phylum Chordata; class Mammalia; order Chiroptera; family Vespertilionidae; genus Murina; species Murina feae. The sequence continues at coordinate 54,312 of PVJC01002516.1, read as the reverse complement.
TTATTCAACTAGAGGCCTGGTGCACAAAAATTTGTGCACTCAGAGGTCCCTCAGCCTGGCCTGTGCCCTCTCTCAGTCTGGGACCCCTCGGGGGAGGTCCACCTGCTGGCTCAGGCCTGCTCCCCAGGCAATCGAGCTTAAGCTGGTAGTCAGACATTCCTCTGGCAGCCCAGGAACCCTCGGGGGATGTCCACTTGCCAGCACAGAGCAGGCCTAAGCTGCAGTCGGACATCCTTAGCAATGCTGAGGAGGCAGGAGAGGCTCCCACCAATACCGCTGTACTGGCAGCCCTCAGTCTGGCTTATGGCTGAGCAGAGCTCCCCCTGTGGGAGCGCACTAACCACCAGGGGGCAGTTCCTGCATTGAGCATCTGCCCCCTGGTGGTCAGTGTGTGTCATAGTGACCAGTCATTTCCAGTTGTTCTGCTGTTAGGGTCAATTTGCATATTACCCTTTTATTATATAGAATAAAGTTTACAAGATGTCAATTTATCCTCTGAAATGGTCACATTCAGATGTTCTAACTGAATATGCCTCAATTTAATGTTAGTTTCTTATAAAAATGAACTTAATTGTAAAAGATATACACACCTTACCCCTTTTTCAAACCAGTCCAGCATGTCAGAGGAACATATTTTTTCAAGTGTTTTATATCCTTGGACTATTCAAGAATATAGACTTTGATAGAAACAATGTATCAACATACATAGTAAGCCCTCAATAAACTAATCATAGTGATTAATATTATAATAAAACTGAGGAGCATGTAAAAGACACTACTACCACAATGGTAGCATAAGAAGCTCCGTGGATACTTTTTTTCCCAGTGAAATAAACAAAATTTGTGAAAATGGTTTTTAAAAAACAACAAAAATTTAAAGTCTCTGGAAATTGTTCTAAGGGCATACAGCAAATAACAAAACACTTATATAAGAAAATCTATTCAATCTTAGCAAGAACAGTGATAGTGGATGGTACCTTAGCCATGATCTACTGCCTGCCTCTTCGGCACCCCATTCATATCAGCGTGATGAAAAATCTACTCTGGGTGGGAATGGCTAAGATGACAGGTTTCCTCTTCCTGCTAGAGTACGGTATGTTAGTGGGAGATGCAGGTGATCACCATTTCCCATCCACATCCAAGAGAAACACATCACTATTTCCATTCCTTATAGCACAATCATGACTAAGAGATTTTGGGCAAGAGTAGAGACAGGTCTTAAGAACAAAAATGGCTGAAGCACTGTGCAAAGAAACTGGCTTTATTTGGAATAGAGTAGTGAAGAAGTTCAAACCAAAGGGTATTCTTGAAAATAAAGCAGATTCTTATGGTAAGCAATGAGGAAGAGATTAGTAGCTCTATGACAGCAAGAAGATAAACTATAGATAAGACAGTTTACCAAAGAGAACCAGGAAAAGAGCTAAGAAAGAGCCTTCTCAGACTCGGGATTGATATTTCAAAGAGTGACTTCAAAAACTACCCCAGAAAAGGGGCCTGAATTTACTTGGATCAGACTGTGCAGTAATTTATGCTTCAGGGCACTATTGGAAATAATAAAGCAATCAGCCAGTAATTAGTGGAGTCTGTTACCTGGGTGTGCTATCAAATGGAGGAAGATAAAAGAGCAATCAGGGAAGACAAAGAAAGCTCTGCTCTAAAGTACTGTTGGAGTGAGTCTGCACATTCCCACAATTGTGCCATCTATGAAATGACATCAGTGGTTTCATACTGCAGGAGAAATAGGTTTCACTAAAATATAGACCATCTGTGTCATCAAACAAATAAATAAGCAAACAACAACAATCCCCAGACAGGAAATTAGGTAACTAGTACACACAGATGTGACAATATATTATTGAAATATCCAGTGTACAACAAAAATTTTGAGACATGCCAAAACACAGAAAACGATGACTCATACATAGGAGAAAATAAGCAAGCAACAGAAACTGCCTGTGAGCAAGCTCAAATGTGTGTCTTAACAAACAAAGACTTCAAAATAGCTGTTATAAATATATTCGAAGAATTAAAGGAAACCATGGTTAAAGAAGTAAGGAAGATATATTACAATGTCCCATTAAATATAAAATAACAATAAAGTGATTAAAATTATTTTATAAAGAAAAAATAGCCCAATATAAATTGTGGTGCTGAAAAATAAAATAGCTAAAATGAAAATTAACTGGAGGAGTTCTAAAACAGATTTAAAGTGGTGGAAGAAAGAATCCATGAACTTACAGATAGATCAATAAATATGTAATTCATGGAACTAAAGAAAAAAACAAAGCCTCAGAAAAATGTGAGATGCCATTAAGTACAATGACATACAAATAATGAGTGCACCAGATTAAGAAAAGTGAAAGGAACAGAAAATATATTTGAATAAATAATAGCTGACATTTTCCAAAATTTATGAAAAACATTAATCTTCACATGCAAGATGCTCAACAAAACCCAAATAAAATACATGCAAAGAACTCTATACCCACACATGTTATGGTAAAAATTTTGATAGCCCAAAACAGAGAAAATTGTGAAAGTAAGAAGAGAAAAATGACTCTATGTATGGGCAAATACCAATATATTAACAGTTGACTCCATATCAGAAACAATAGGAGGCAAAGGAAAATGGGATAACATATTACAAGCGCTGAAGGAATAAAACTGTCAACCCATGACTTTATATCCAGTAAAACTATGTTTTAAAAATCTAGCCAAAATAAAGACATTCCAAAATTAACAAAAAGTGAGAGATTTATTGCTCACAGACTCAATTTATGAAAAATATTAAAGAAAGTCCTTCAGACTAAAAGCATGTGATCTCAGATGATAATTCAAACACAACAAAGAACACTGGTAAAGGTAATTACATAATTATAAAAGATAGTATAAATACCCTGTATCCCCAAAAATGTATATATGCTATAACAGCTGACAGCTCTTGCATTTTTTCAAATAAATGTATTTTTTTAATTTATCTTTATAAATAAAAGTATTACAGATATCTCCTTTGCATTTTTTGTTGTTGTTGTTGTTGTGTTTTTCCCCCCATTGACCCCGTCATCCCCTTCCAAGCCTTTGCCACACTATTGTCTGTGTCCATGGCCTATGCATATAAATTCCCCAGTTAATCTCTCTCCCCTCACCTCCCACCCTCACCTTCCCTCTGAAATACATAAGTCTGTTCATGGTTCTATGTCTCTGGATCTATTTTGTTCATTAGTTTATTTTGTTCATTAGATTCCACATATGAATGAGATCTTATGATACTTATCTTTCTCCAACTGGCTTATTTTGCTTACCATAATACTCTCCAGGCCCATCCTTGCTATTGCAAATGGTAAGAGTTGCTTCCTTATTTACCACTACATAACATTCCATTGTATAAATGTACCACAGCTTTTTTATCCACTCATCTGCTGATGGGCACTTGGCTGCTTCCAAATCTTAACTATTATAAATTATGCTGCTATGAGCAGATATTCTTTCTGATTGGAGTTTCAGGTTTCTTATAATATATTCCTAGAAGTAGGATCACTGGGAGTTCCATTTTTAATTTCCTGAGGAAATTCCATACTGCTTTCCACAGTGGCTGCACCAGTCTGCATTCCCACACGATACCAGATATCAAGTTATACTAAAAAGCCACTGTACTAAAAAAAAAAGCCTAGAATTGTCACAAGAACAATATGGATCAATGGAACATAACAGAGAACCCAGAAATTAACCTAAGCCATTATGCTCAATTAGTATTTGACAAAGGAGGCAAGAACGTATAATGGAGTTAAGACATTCCTTCAATAAATGGCACGGGGAAAACTGGACAGGTACATACAAAAAGAACAAGAAAAAAGAAAAAGAAAGAAAGAAACTAGACTACCAACTTGTAACATACACAAGAATAAACTCAAAATTGATAAAAGACCTAAAAGTGAATCATGAAATCATAAAAATCTTACAAGAAACCTAAGCAGCAAAATCTCAGGTCTCTCATAGCAATATGTTTATGGATACATTTCCAAAGGGAACTAAGGAGAAAATAAACAAACGGGACTACATCAAAATAAAAAGCTTCTGCATACACACACACACACACACACACACACAAAATAAATTGGTAAATAAAAATAAAAATCAACAAAGTGAAAAGAGAGCCCACTGCATAGGAGAAGATATTTGCCAATGATATATCCAATAAGGGGTTAATTTCCAAAATAAATAAGGAACTCATACAAAAGGAAGAGAAACAATCTGAATTGGAAAATGGATAAAGAACCTAAATAGATACTTCTCCAAAGTAGACATACAGATCGCCAAGATACATATGAAAAAATGCTCAAAGTCACCAATCATCCCAGAGATACAAATTAAAATGACAATGAGATATCATCTCACACCTGTCAGAATGGCTAACATCAACAAATGACAAGTGTTGGCAAGGATGTGGAGAAAATGAAATGTATTTTAACAAACACTGCCTTTATAGTTATTCAAAGTGTGTATATATTTTGGGGGGACACTTTGTATTTCTTCTCTTCTTGAAATTTAAATTGCAATTGTATACAACAAAAAGCATGTAACTATTATTGGGCCTATAACATCAAAATATAATATATTTAAGAACTATAGTACAAAAGATGTAAATAGAAGTGAAGCTGTCTGGGAGTAAGGAAATGACACCATATGTTAACTTCATTACATAGGAAAAAAAGAAGATAATAAATAAAATTAATATAACAAAGTGTAAAAAATATATACTTGTTCTCCTTTATTCATTCTTGGCTTCTTTAAAATACATACAATTTTATGAAGTAACTAGAGGCCCAGTGCACAGATTTGTGCATGGGGGGAAGGTCCCTCAGCTTGGCCTGCACCCTCTCACAATCAGGAACCCCTTGTGAGATGTACGACTGCCAGCTTACAGCCCAACCCCTTGGCCTGCAGGGATCAAGCCCTAAACTGGCAGTTAGACATCCCCTGAGGAATGTAGCAGGGTGCCAAGTGGCAGGCAGGCAAGGAGGAGCCGGCACTGCACCGCTCGCACTCATCCTGGCTTACTGTGCCTGCCACCTCCACTTGGTAGTACTGCTTCAGGGTCAGGAGAGGCTCCTGCCCCTATGGCTGTGCTCACCAGCCATGAGCCTGTCTTCTGGTGGAGTGGTACTCCCTCTGTGGGAGTGCAGTGACCACCAGGGGGCAGCTCCTGTGTTGAGCGTCTGCCCCTGATGGTCAGTGCACATCATAGCAACTGGTCGACCAGTCATTCTGGTTGGTTGTAATGGTTGCTTAGACTTGTACATATATAGATAACTAAAAATATGTATTGCATATTGTAACAGACATAGAGGTAATATATAAGAACAATAGCACAAAAGGAATAAAGAGTAAATAGAGCTACAAAGGAATAACATTCCTATAGCTCACTGAAAGTAGTATAAATATTAAATACATTCTGACAAGTTAAGATGTATCTGGTAAACCCTAGAGTAATAAAAATACAGCTAAAAATTACTAAAGGAATTAAAATGTTACACTAGAAAATATTACTCCTCATTACTATTTTCTTTTATACTTGGTGCAAAAGAAATTAGCAATGAGGAATAGAGAAATAGAAAAGAAATGAGCAGGCAGAAAACAAAAAGTAAAATGGCAAATGTAAATCTAACTTCTAACTCTATCAATTATAACATTAAATGTGAATGTACAAAATGATCCACTCATCAGGCAGAGATTGTCAGACTACATGAAAAACAAGATAAAAATATAATTCAAATAATTCAAATTTGTAATTAGTTTAAAAGACATATAATGGAAAGAAAAACCATCAGACAGCTGGAGTGGCTATACTCACATCAGACAAAATACATTTTAAAACAAGAAAGAAATAAGAGAGATATTTTTATCATGGTAAACAAAATATAGCAATTATAAATTATATACTCCTAACCACAGAGCCCCAAAATACACAAAGCAAAAACTTCCAAAATTGCCAGGAGAAATAAACAATTCAAAATAACAGTTGGAGACTTCAACACTCCACTTTCAATAATGGAATGACTAGGCAGAAAATCAGCAAGAATTTAGAAGACTTCAATACTATAGACCAACTAGACTTAACAAATATCTATAAAACACTCTGTCCAATTGCAGCAAAAAATACAGGGTGAAGCAAAAGTAGGTTCATATGAAAAATAATATAATCATTAATAAAAATAATACAAAAATAAACTGTTTCACATACAACTGTAAACCTTCTTTTGTCCCACCCTATACATGCTCCTCAAGTGCATGTAAAATATTCTCGAGGATAAACTACATATTAAGCTATAAAACAAGCATCAATAAATTTAAAAAGATTGAAATGATTTAAGTGCATTCTGTGATCATAATGGAATAAAATTAAAAATAAAAATCAGAAGGAAATTTGTCAAGCTCAGAAATATGTGTAAATTAAAAAACACACTACTAAGTAATCAATGGATAATAGAAGAAATTATAGGGAAATTAGAAAATATTTTAAGATGAATGAAAATGAATACATGCCTGAGCAATAAAGCAAGAAAATAACATAAAAGATAAGCATATTGCAATCAAAAGCAAAACTTTGTTAATGACATTGCTTGTATAAGGAAAATCATATAAAATCTAAAATCTATCTATATACATAAAAATGTAAGTGACTAAAGGACCAGTCGACTGGTCACTACTAATCACCAGGGGACAGATGCTCAACACAGGAGCTGCTTCCTGGTAGTCAGTGCACTCCCACAGCTGGAGCACTGCTCAGCTGGCCGACTCATCCCAGAGTCCCACCAGCCTGGCAGCGGCCACTCACTCCCTCAGTAGTCCTGCAGGTCCAATCTCTAGAGAATGGGCCAGGCACCAACCAACCGGCATTGCTGGTACGATCCCAACAGTGCTGCCAGCCTCCTGGAAGTTGGTCTTGAGCACAATGGCTGCTTCCCTTCCTAGACACTCTACAAAAAGAAATGATAAAAAAGTGGCCACCATGTGGCTCCCGACAATCAGTGCAAATGTCAGTAGAACGGATCTGGATCCTGGGCCAGCAAGGGTGTCCTATCACCTGCCCAGAGGGCCAATCACGTCCCAGCCCCACCCCACCCCTTTGGGTGGGCACCAGACACAGGGCTCTTGGCAAGCACTGCTGTTGAGGTGCAAGCCTCTCCTGATCAGGACTGACTGGAGACTAGCCTGTGGCAAGCACAGTGGGGCCAGGATGAGCGGGAGCAGCAAGTGGCATTGGACTGCGAGTTTGGCCCAATCTCCGCAGGCCACCTTGAGGGACCCCACCTGTGCATGAATTCATGCACCAGGCCTCTAGTTAGAAATAATAATGAGCTTAGCAAGGTTACTGAAAAAAGTTCAACATACAGAAGTCAATTGTATTTGGACCCACTTGCAATGGATAGTCTAATGACTGTATCCAATAGCTTAAAAAAAATAATTATCAACTATAGTCAAGGGTCAGACTCCATTTTTCTAATGTTTGAGTACTAACAGCTATCAAGTCTCAAATCCCCTTCTTTACTCCCCACCTTCTTTCTGCCATATCTGGGAAAGTTGATGAGAAGGCCCAGTGCCCCTTCCTTTGACACCTGCAGGTGATTCAAATTACATAAGCCACTGACCACTTCCATGGGAGCCCTACCCCTGCCCCACTTCCTAACAACAACAACAAAAAGCTAAGCCAGTGTCCTTCCTTGCTCTCTCCGGCCATTTCAGACATACCAGAGAGACCTCAATCCTATATAACAAAAGGTTAATATGCAAATAGACCGAACAGCAGAACAACCGATCAATATGATACCCACTGATCACCAGGGGGCAAACGCTCAATTCAGGAGGAGTGCCACTCAGCCAGAAGCCCTGAGCCAGGCTCATGGCTGGCAAGCACAGCAACAGTGGCTGGAGCCTCTCCTGCCTCCTTGGCAGTCAGACAATCCCCAAGGGCTCCCAGATTGCGAGAGGGCATAGGCTGGGCTAGGGGACTCCCTCGAGGGCACAAATTTCATGCACTGGGCCTCTAGTTATATAATAAAAGTCCTCTTGCTTTGTGCATGGTTTAATTGGTCTTTACAAACTGAATTTTGGGTGGGTCCACCCTACTTCTTCAGGGTGACGACTACAATAGGTGCTGTGATCAGGATACTGAGACAGTGACCACCCATGGGGGAGTCCTTGTTCCTGCTTTGGTTGTTGACTGGCAAGCTGCCCTCTGAGCTGCTGCTTGCTGGCGAGCTCCTGCTCTGACTTGCGCTGCTCGTGCTGTGCTAGTGAGCCCTCCAGAGCCTTTGTAATGGATTTCCCTGACCTAAGTTGGAAGTTTCAGTAATTAATTGGATTTTAAGAACAGGAATGTGGGTCTCAGATGGGGCTATTTCAGAGTGGCCTTGAGTCATGTACTTTATAGGTTGGATCTATTTGTGCATCTTAGAATGAAGTTGAGACTAGTGCTGAGCTCAGCGGAAAGAGTACCGGTGTTAGACACAGGCTCACTGTGTGGTCACTCATGGAAAAGCAGTCACTAGGGGGAAAAAGAGAATATAAAAGGAGCCATGTGCAGTGCTGAGGCCCGCACTAAAGAGCAGATGGCTCAGCAGTCCCCTTACATTTCTCTGTTGCTGCTGCTGTCTACATCTCTGCCGTAACAAAAACGCTGATCCACAGAGTTATAGAGAAAACTCCATGGCATCTCTGTGGCACTGCGAAGGAGTTAATTCAAACCCTATTTAATCCCAGGGTCCTTAAATCCTATAAAGTAACCACTACCATGGAGGAAACCTCCAACCCTGGTGGATACTGATTTTCAGCTTTCTGTGAAATTTTATAAATATTAGAGGCTTGGTACAAGGATTTGTGCACCAGTGGGGTCCCACAGCCTGGCCTGCACCTTCTAAAAATCAGGTTTAGGCCTGATCCCCGCAGGCCTGGCCTGAGGGATGTGGTAGTGCATAAAGCTGCAGGTGGCCAGGGAAGAACCCAAGCCCTGACCAGGCACTGTGCCACTCCCACTCATCCTGGTCCACTATGCCTGCCGCCACTGCTGCAGCTCACTCAGTAGCACTGCCATGGAGCAGGAGAGGCTCGTGCCATCCATGAGCTCAGCATCTGGTGCCTGTCAGTCAGCTGAGCGGCACTCCCACTGTGGGAATGCACTGACCACCAGGGGTAGCTCCTGTGTTGAGCATCAGGCCCCTGGTGATCAGTGCACACCATAGCAACCGGTCACATGGTCAATCAGTTGACCGGTCATTTAGGGTTTATATATATACACTAGAGACCCAATGCACAAAAATTTGTGCACTCAGGGGTCCCTCAGCCCAGCCTGTGCCCTCTCGCAATCTGGGATCCCCTCTGGCAGCCCAGGAGCCCTTAGGGGATGTCCACTTGCCAGCACAGAGCAGGCCTAAGCTGCAGTCGGACATCCTTAGTGCTGCTGAGGAGGTGGGAGAGGCTCCTGCCACCACGGCTGTGCTGGTAGCCATCAGCCTGGCTTGTGGCTGAGCAGAGCTCCCCCTGTGGGAATGAACTGACCACCAGGGGGCATCTCCTGCATTGAGCATCTGCATGCTGGTGGTCAGTGTGTGTCATAGTGACCAGTCATTCCCAGTTGTTCTGCTGTTAGGGTCAATTTGCATATTACCCTTTTATTATATAGGACTAGGGGCCCGGTGCACAAAATTTGTGCACTGGAGGGGGGGTCCCTCAGCCCAGCCTGCCCCCTCTCACATACTGGGAGCCCTCAGGGGATGTCCTACTGACAGTTTAGACCTGTTCCATGCTCCCCGTGGGGAGCTGGCCTAAGTTGCAGTCTGGCCTTCCTTTGTGGGAGGTGACTGGGTTGATCAGGGGAAGCCACCAGCCCCATCACCCCACTGCTGCAGCCACTGCTAGTTACCACAGCCAAGGTTTTTTCATCAAGACAAACTCCTGTCCCTTCACAATGAAAAAATGACAACTTTCTTTAGGCATTTTCAAGATGTGTCTTTCATAGGATATGACTTTCTTTATTATTATTTTTTTATCCTCACTTGAGGATATGTTTCCATTGATTTTAGAGAATGTGGAAGAGAAGGGAAAAACAAAGAGAAACATCAAAGTGAGAGGAACACTTTGATTGGTTGCCTTCTGCATGAGCCCTGACCTGGGCCCCGGCCAGGGAATAGCCTGCAACCTAGGTACATGCCCTTGGTCAGAATTGAACCCAGACCCTGCAGTCGGCAGCCTGAGGCATTATGCACTAAGCCAAACTGGCTAGGGCAGGATATGACATTTCTTAGCCCTCCAGCAGTCAATCTTCATTTTTATCGCCAGGAGTGTGGTGGAAAAACCCTAGATCACCTTTTGGGATTCTTATTACTGAAGTTACTAAGAATATTACCAGTGGCATACAAGGAGCTTAGCCAATGAGCAGTCAGAAAAGGTGTTTTCTCTGTAGTTCACACTGATCTCCGGCTTGGCCCTCCACCCAGGCCTGATGCCTCAGCCAGAGGTATGACCCCCATCACTCTCTGATCGCCTGATTGGCCCCTCACTCAGTCCTGACACCTCTGGCTGAGGGGTCAGGCCTGGGCAGGGGACTCCCAGAACCCTCTGATCGCCGGCTCCACCCCCTGCCCAGGCCTGACACCACTGGCCAAGGCTTTAGGCTTGGGCAGCGCCTACCCCCCAAGCTCTGATGGCCGGCTCTGCCCCTGTCCAGGAGCCCCCTGGCTCGGGCTCTTCCTACACTGTTCAGAGCCCACACAGGGCCTACCTCGAGTGACCTGGGTGCCAATGATGTTCCCGGGACCCAGACTGCTAGGTGCCTATGTATGCAAATTAACTGCCATCTTTGTTGGGTTAATTTGCATAGCCATCTGATTGGCTGGTGAGTATGGCAGAGTGACACCAATTTGCATGTTTATCTTTTATTAGTGTAGATCAGGGGTCTTCAAACTATAGCCTGTGGGCCACATGCGGCCCTCCGAGGACATTTATCGGGCCCACTGGGTGTTTTTGCTGCCTTGTTTTTTTACTTCAAAATAAAATATGTGCACTGTGCATAGGAATTTGTTCATAGTTTTTTTTTTAAAAACTATAGTAAGGTCCTCCAATGGTCTGAGGAACAGTGAATTGGTGTCCTGTTTAAAAAGTTTGAGGACCCCTGGTGTAGATGGAGGCCTGCTGCATGGGTGGGGGCCAGTTGGTTTGTCCTGAAGGGTGTCCCAGATCAGGGTGGGGGTCCCTGCTGGGGTGCCTGGCCAGCCTGGGTGATGGGCTGATGGCTGTTTGCAGGCTGGCCAAGCCCCCCAGTGGGAACCCTCACCCCATGAGGGTGTGGCCAGCCTGGGTGAGTGGCTGATGGCTGTCTGCAGGCTGGCCATGGCCCCCAGCAACCCAAGCTCCCAACGAGGCTGGCTGGAAGCAGGTATCTGGGACTTATTTATCTTCTATAATTGAAACTTTATTGCTTTGAGCCGAGCCACAGCTGGCCAGGGCAGGCAGGAAGCTTGGCTTCCTCCATCGCCAGGGCAACGAAGCCTCCTGCTTGCTCCAGCTGCCAGCTGCCATCTTGGTTAGGTTAATTTGCATACAGTTGCTCTGATTGGCTAGGCTTGGAGTGTAGCAGAGGTGTGGTCACTTTGAATGTTTCTCTTTTATTAGATTAGATATGTAGGTAAGGATAGTACAGAGAACCCCCAGTAAATACAACAAAGGCTTAAAAAGAAAGAAGGGTTAGGAAGGAGCAGGGAATAAAGAGAGAGAAAAAAGAAACAAACCTGGGTATAGCAAAGTAAACCACACACTAAAACAGATGTCCACAGTTGGACCTAATTTTAGAGCTGGAAATCCCAAATTTACTAAAAAAATTTATATCACAAAAGAAAAAGGGGCACTGACTGATTGTTGTACCTCTACAACACAGCTACCGAATTAATGCTAACATCCGCTTAAAGGCACCAATTAGCAAACTTTCATGGCTTAATCACTACTGAGGTTCAAATTAAGTTATTCCTGGAGATCTCATTAAATTTAAACAATGTATCCCCTATAACATTCTATAATCTTAGGAAAATTACTGAACGAAAAATAGAGGATACAAATATGCTTCACTTCAACCACAAGAATTATCATCTTGCCTAAATTTCCCAGTTATAGCACATAGCATCCATGGCCCTAAAATATCCCACAGTGAACAGGAACACTCAATTATGAATAAATTTAATTAAAATAAAATTTGTACCATATACAAAGTGGCTTGACAAAGTGGAACCCTAGGGACCATACCTCCAATTAAAGTCATTATTATGGCCCAATGTAAATTAAAGCAAAGCCTGAAAAGATTGAAACTCATTGTACAAGCCCACTGCTTCTCCACATAACAATCTATTTGACCTGTTTTTAAACCTGAAATAAATGACACTTCACAGTGGATTTTGCAACCTAAGGCTATGGTGCTACTCATTAAGGCCTCCGACACAGTACTGTTGAAATTACTGACTCCATTAAATCAAAAACTGGAACATAGTTTTGCTGTTTTAGATCTGGATCACATGTTCTGTTCAGCTGCTATTTCAATAGCCTCTCAGCCACAGGTTTCTTTTATTTCCAAAGGGACACAATACACCTTAACATGGTGGCTACCCTTGGGGTTCCTCACAGCCTTGCCATCACACAGTCTTTTCAGGCTAGATCTTACCTGTATCCAACTTTCTCCAGGAGCTCAAGTCTACCATGACGTTGATGGTGTCCTTCTCTGGGGACATTCATTTGACACACTCACTCAGGAAATACAAATACATAGTGCAAGGCTCTGCCGTCTTAAGTTCCTAAAAAACTGTGGGGTACTCCATCCCTGACACTGTCAAGAAATACCTAATGATACTATCAGCGCCCATAATATTAAAAGAAGCCCAAGATCTTTGGGTCACTTTTGGGTTCAGGAGGCCAAATATTCTTCATTTGAAAATGTTACTTAAGCCCATTTATGCTGTTACTTGCAATTCAGTCCTCCTTCACTGGACTTCCCTCCAACCAAAGGCTCTAGGATCTGTCCAAATTACAATGAACAAGCACTCCCATTACAGCCCTCGGAGATGCTCTCACTGAGTAATTTCCTCTTGTGCCTCCTGGAGTTTCTAGACCATTGACAATGGCCATAAGTTGCTCATGGGTTTTAATGGAAGAACTTCCCTCCTAGGCTGCACACTACAGCATTAGAGTGGCAATTTCTGGGCACGTGCTGGTCTCTCCTGAAAAGAGAAGCTCTCATTGGCCCTGAACCTCTGACCCCTAGTGCACCTAGTGCGGTTTTCTTGCTACAGGATAGAGCCAAACTAGGGCCCTCTGGCCTATCCCACCTACAGGAGTGGGGGCCTCTCTGTCCTCAGTCCATTGCCTCATGCCATAGTGCTGAAGATCACTCTGCTCCCAACCCCTTTGCTCCCTGGCAAGCCCCTTGAGTCAACTGATGAACAGCAATGGGAGTTTTACAGATGGAAGCTTGACCATCACATGTGACAGAGCTGCTGCTCTTCATCCTTTAACCAAAATGCCCCTGGCAAAAGATGGGACCCAAGGGTCAGAACAATTAGACAAACTTCAAAAATCATCTGACACTGGATGCTCTGGTCAAAAGTTAGTCCCATTTGTACACTTTTATTCTCTGAGCCATTGCCTGGCTGTCTGGTCCCTGCTCAATATTGCCCCCTTTGAGGTTAAAAAACCCCCCCACAAATAAACTACCAAAAATTCTGCATCTTTTGTGTCACAGTCACCCAGAATATAAATCTCGCTCACACATGTTTCCACATCTCCTGTAGCCACAATATGTGACCTCACCAAAGACAGTCCCTATACACTTTTGGAGTTTCAACCATTCCTGAGAGTGAGAAAGGCAAGCATTTGGCTTCTCAGAACACACAGGCTCTTGAACACGGTGTTTGATGGAACTCTCACCTTCCTTTTACTGGCCTCAGGCTGCAGTCCTCATAGAGCACCATCCTGGCTTACTAAACAAGTTCAAATTCAGTTAAATGATATAGAGCACATTTTAGTCATTAGTCAAATATCAGGGCTCTCCCTATTCCCAGGTCTAGGAAAGCTCACAAGAAAGCCCTGCGCTCCCTCCTTTGGAGCCCACGGGAAAGTCCAAACACACAAATACCTACCTGAGTTTGAAGCACGCACCCTGCCCACATCCTGATCACAATAAACTCCAGGTGAATCTCCTTTCCCTGCTCTCTCCAGGCCATTGTACACCTGCTTGGGTGGACGGTGTGTCCTCCCCAGACAGCTCAATTGTGTAAACAATAATTTTCATACTCTCCGGAGGAGTATATGGCATCACCAACCTCCAGTAGGAAGGTGAGGCACTTGAGGTTTTCCATTCGGTCGTCAAACTAGCTATGCAGGCACCTCATTCGTGAAGTTCCAATAACATGAAAACCGAAGTAGACGGTTTTTAAACAATTTCATTAATCTCATACCAAAGTGTCTGGAAGTACAAACTACACTGCTTCTAGACCACAAAGCTACTTCATAAAAGCACTGTCCTGTAATATTTCACTTTACTTTATTATTAATCAAATTACCTCAATATTTTCCTAATACTAAATGGACATTCAAACAATTTTGGTATGGGTCCACCCATATCTCCAAGGTGGTTCCATCAGGGATAAGTTTAACACAAGCACTTGTTCTCTAAAACTATAAAACATTACTGATAAAAATCAGAATACACAAGTAAGTGTCCATGGATTAGAATAATCGATATTGATAAGATGGCAATACTTCCCAAACTGATGGACAGATGCAATGCGATCCTTATCAAAATCCTATCAGGCTTCTTTGCAGAAACTGACAAACTGATATTAAGTTCATAGCACACAGAATAGCCGAAATAATCTTGAGAAACAAGAACAAAGTTAGAGGGCTCACATGCTCCAATTTCAAAACTTAGTTTAAAGCTACAGTAATCAAGTCAGTGTAGCATTAATACAAAGATAGACATAGAGCTTAATATGAGATTCCAAAAATAAACCTAACATTTACAGTCAATTGAATTTCAACAAGGCTGCCAAGACCATCCAGTGGGGGAAAATCCGTCTTTTCTAGAAATGGTGCGGGGACAACTGGATACACATATGCATAAGAAGGGTGTTAGAGTACCATCTCACATCACGTTAAAAAACAACTCAAAGTAGATTAAAGACCTCAGTGTAGGTGCTAAAATGGTAAAACCCTTAGAAGAAACCACAGGTATAAATATTTACAACTTCAGATTAGGCAAAGATTTCTTAAATGTGACCCAAAAAGCAACAAGAGACAAAATAATTGAACTTCATAAAAATTAAAAGCCTTTATGCTTCAAAGGGTGCTAACAAGAATGTGGGGGAAAAACAACATAAGAATGGGAGAAAATATTTTCAAATTATATATTTGATAACATTTTAGTATCAAAAATGTATAAATAACTGTATAACCCAGTAATGGAGAGAAAGTAACCAAATTTTTAAATAGGCAATGGATTTCAGTACACATTTCTTCAAAGAAAATATACAGATAGCTAATAAGATGCAACACGTCTTTAGCCATCAGAAAATGCAAATCAAAATTGCAATGATATACACTTCACACTCACTAGAGTAGCTATGATAAAAAGAAAAGACAGGCATCCACAAGTGTGGATGAGGGTGTGGAGGGAGTAGAATGCTCATACACTGCTAGTGGGAATGTAAAATGGTGCAGCCCCTTTGGAAACCAGTCTAGTAGCTCCTCCAAAGGTTAAACAGAGAGATGCTATATGACAGAACAATTTTACTTCTACATGTGAAATGAAAGAATTCCTCTACTTGTAGTGGCATTTATCATCATAAAAGGTGGAAAAAGTACAAATACACATGAACTGATGAGTGGATAAGCAAAATGTGAAATGCCAATTCACTAGAATATTTTTCAGCCACAACAAGGAAAGAAGTACGGACACAGGCTACCATATGGATGAACCCTGAAAACATTAAGCATGTGAAAGGGGACAGACACAAACCGTCACATATTCTATGACTCCATTACATAAAATGTCCCGAATAGGCAAATCTGCAGAGACAGAAAGCACATTAGTGGTTGCCAGGGGCTGGGATTTGGGAGAAATGAGGAATGCCTGAAAATGAGCACAGGGTTTCTTTCTTCATGGGGTCATGAAAATGTTCTAAAATTGATTGTAGTGATGGTTGCAAATTCTGTGAATATACTAAAACCATTGAACTATGTCCTCCAAAAGGGTGAGTATATATAGTATATGAATTATATCTCAATAAAGCTATTATATTAGCATATTATATTAAAACAAAAGTTTAAGAGCATAACCAATTCTCGTCTTCAGTTCAATAACAGGCTTACATTACCTGTAGCAATGGCTATTTTCCCAACTTTCTCAGAACCTTTGCTTTCAAAGGGCCTGTGTCAGACAGAGCGGGTCTGTCACTGTGAGCCCTCCACCGAAGCCCTCAAACAGGCAGGTGGAAGAAATGCTTATGCAGCACATCAAAGACATTTCCAAACACATATAACCACAGTGAAGAAAGTAATTAAAATAACTCCAAAAATTAATAAACATTAAAAAACCTCTAGAATAAAATATTCAAATCCTACACAAAGAAGCTATCTCTTATTTTTATGACAAGATTTTTACCAAAAAAAAGATAAAAGAGATTTTGCTGCTATTGAATGCTTTAAAAATGTGTTGTAATGTGAAGTAATACTCTTTTACTTTTGAAAGATAAATCCTTTGAAAACTGCATATTTTCACATTTCAAACCTGAAGAATTTTATTTGTTCTTGTTTTTCTTTTGTTATTGACTGTCATTTAAAAATAATTCTATAAAGCTGGAAACATCTAAGTCAACTAGAATTAGATTATAGTGCTTCTCAGGTTAAATATTATATTGACAAAAGATCCATCCATCATTGTCCAGAATTATTGATATCCCAAGAAGTAAAATAAAGACTTTAAGAAAATAAGAGCATATTAATCCAATTCAACATACATTCACAGGACATGCTATTGGCAAGGCCCTTCTCAATTTGCTGTGGGAAATTCAGAAACTGAGGCTCGCTACCTGCGAGATTAGAGGCACCAGCCAAACAGAAAGGGGATAATGGGGCCAACTATCACCTTACTACCTGAAAGGGTTAAAGAGAATAAAACTGGGTAGAGAAAGCATTGTGCTTAGCAGATATCTTGCGGAAAGCTTGCAGCCTTGAGCTTGGCATAGCTTAGGTAACTGGACATCTGGCACTGGGAGGAACCAAGGACAGGACCCGCCAGTCAAGCTCTGTGCATCAACAGAAACTGCTTGCAGCCAGCAGAAGCTAATAAAAACCTGCTTCTCCCTTTAGTCTCTGCTGACTCCTTTTTTGGATTCAGCCCGTCTGGACCCAGATACCTGAAATAAAATTTCTTTTGATATATTATGGCCTCATGTCATTGGTGCATGACACCAGCCCACTCCAAACCTTTCACTACTATGGCAAGAAAATAATTGAATAAACAAAAAATCATCAAGTAGACCAATTCAGAGATTTTATTCAAGGCCCATTTTACACAACAATTTCATTTTTTTCTGTTGTATTCACATATACAGGGCAATATATTATTTGAACCAAGTTATGGATAGAGAGTTAGAAACACTGATGAGAGAGAAACATCCATCAACTGCCTCTTGCACACCTACTGGGGATGTGCCCACAATCAAGGTATATGTCCTTGACTGGAATTGAAACTGGGACCTTTCTCTCTGCAGGCCAACGCTCTATTCACTGAGCCAAACCAGTTAGGGCTGAACCAAGTTATTTTTTAAGGTTTCTATAGTTCTTCCTAGTTGCTTTTAAACAATTTCTTCTTCCACAGGTATTTTGTTGAAATGACTAAGAAACTATATTCCTCTCTTACTTTGCTAAGGAATATGACTAAACAGCAGCTTTCCTTCATACTGGAGAAAATGAGCAAAATTCTTTAAAAAACTACAATCCTCCCACAGGAGAAATAAGGACACAATTAAGCAAAGCAAGGAAAGTGGCATCTTTCAGAATGTACTAAAGATCTGGGTTTGATATGATTACCACCAAGTGTGCAATATCAGGCCAGACTCACACTCTCTGAGCCTCAGTTTTCTCACCAGAAAAGTTAGGATAAAACCATCTATCCATTTTAATCCATTTTAGTGACAGAAGAGAAATTACATCTAAAGTGCCCAGCATGTAGTAAGCGGCCAATAAATTATAAGCATTGCTATTATTGCTATCATTAATGCCACTGTTGTTACAATTGCAAAAAGAATATGGATCAAAGTACATGCTAACTAACTCCCAGGATGGCTCTCCAATGATTCTCACCTGCGAATCGGAGCTGACACGTGATATAAAATACTGTGTAAGTGATAGACTGTTAGACTGTGACTTCTACATCCAGGTCAAAAAAAGATATATTGCAGAGTCCTCTTTGGGCTCTTGGATTGCTCCCTAAGGAAGAAGCCAGGTATGCCATCAGGATATTTAAGCTGCCTGGTGAGAAACTGGGGACTCATGCTAATAGCAGCACCAACTCACCATCCATGTGAGGAATGACTTCATCTTGGAAGTGTGTCTTTAGTCAAGCCTTTAGATGACTATAAACTTAACCAAATATGACTGCAACCTCACAAGAGGCTCCAAGCTCAGAGCATCCAGCCAAGCTGTTCCCAAGTTCTTGACCTACAGAAACCAACAGATGATAAATGATTGTTGTATTTTAAGCCACTATGCTCTGGGGTGATTTGTTATTTAGGAACTATAACTGATACAGTGTTGGTACCTGGAAGAGGGGTGCTACCATAACAAGAATGTAATGATAGAGGAGTAGCTTTGGAACCAGGCAGCATAGCGGCTGTAAGGAACTTGAAGGGAGCATTTGTGACAGCCTAAAAAGTTTCAGGGGAACATTTAGCATAAGCCTATGGCCTTGGAAAAGCTGGCAGTGAGGGTTTAAAGAAAAGTGAGAAAACTGATGGCAAGTGAATCCTTGTTATTCAGTTGCAGAAAGTTTAGCAACTAACGTACTGTATTATGAAATGTAGAAATCATATCCTACTAAGTAGCTAATTTACTAACTTGGCTCCTAAGATTTTGAAATAGACTGCTGAAAGTGCTACCCAGCTTCTTCTTACTCTCGTGGTAAAAGGGAAGAATATGAGGCTACACTGAATACATTAAAACAGAGGAGCTGTTAAACATAAAGGAGCTGGGCCCAGCCAGCATGGCTCAGTGGCTGAGTGTCAACCCAGGAACCAGGAGCTCATGGTTCAATTCCTGGTCAAAGTATATGACAGGCATTGTGGGTTTGATTCCCAATGGAGGGCGTGCAGGAGGCAGCCGATCAATGATTCTCTATCATCATTGATGTTTCTCTCTCTCTCTCCCTTCCTCTCTGAAATCAATAAAAATATTTGGGAAAGAAAACCTAAAGAAACTAGGACTTGTTGAAAATTCCTAGCTTTTGGGCAGAGATTATATCTCTGCTGCTATTGGGAAACATGGTCTAGCGATGAAGCCAAATATACAACTGTAAGTACTTTGATAAGACTTCAGAAAGATCTAAGGCAGTGCCCTAAATAATTGTTAATTAATAAGGCCTCAAGGAAGTTTAATGTTATTGTCCCACAGTAGCCTAAGAAAAAGCCCAAGGCAGAGAAAAGTTTATTTTCAAGTGAATGTTGGGTGTGGCTGTTGTCAAATGAAGTTAACCCAACAATATTCATAAAAGACATAAAAAATTTTAGAGAATTCTATTGCGAGAAATACTTGCAGCTTTCACTGAAATAGTGAAGAGACCATACTAAATGAAAGGAGGTCTTTAGACATTCTAATTTCCACATGCAGGAAGCAGGCTGAGAAAACCCCTAAAATGCAAACCTCTCATTGAAGAGGAAGGCAAAGAGAGAACCAAGAGCCAGAGGACAAGGCCAACAGCCTTAAAAAGTCATCAGACAGTAGTACAACTTGGCCCTAATCAAGGTACCACCAACATGTACCCTGCTACATTTTAGAATTGCTGTGGACCAGTGACTCCTCTCACTGTGTGCCTCACATTATGCTCCCTTGTTTGTAATTGGGAGAATCTATTGACGTTATCCTATGCTTGCTACACCACTGTCTATTGGGTGGGTGGAGGGGAAATTTCTTTTTTTAGATAAAAGATTTTTTGTTCAAGAGGAACTGTATTCAAGTAGCTATACTCAACTATATCTAAGTGTTTCCATATATTCCTGCATCTGATTCTAGATTATGACATTCTGGATGTTGAGCTGATGTTGTAAAGGATGAGACTTTGTGGGGGGGCATCAATGGGGTGAATGTGTTTTGCATGTGGGAGGGGCATAAATCACTGGAAGCTAGTGGTAATCAGCCTCCAATATACTACAATAACATCACCTCCTAGTATTCACACCCTTGTGCCATTCCCTCCCATAGTGAGGCAGGGCAGACTTTGTGACGAGTAAAATACTGAGGGTATGAAACTTCTAAGGTTATATTATAAAATACATTGCAGCGTCTTCCTGCATCTCTTAGACTGCTCATTTTGGGGGAAGCCAACTACCATATTATAACATCTTTGTGTAAAGAGAGACCCACGTGGAGGGAACCAAGGTTTCCTGCACTAGCTAAACCAACTTGTTAGCTTCCTGCAACAGCTAAACCAACGAGTGAGCCACTTTAGGAAAGGGTCCTCTGGCCACCAGTCTTCAGATACAGATGCTCAGCTGACATGTGACTCTCAGGACTTAAGGACAGGCTTGATTCAATGGGCTTTCTCTCCATCGGGACAGTGATGTCTCAGCTTTAAACATCCCACATTTAGGAAATCCCTCAGCACCTAATCAGGCTCACCAAAATGGTGGACCACCCAACACTTACAACTCCCAGGCTTAACTAGCAACTTAAACAATACATAATAGAATTGCTGTAAATCTGGATAGAGGTGGAAAAGTCCCTCAGCATGAGGAGTGATGAAAATGACAGGTATGCCTAGAGTAATGATATGGAATAAACTGCCAACCAGAGGGTCGGGTAAATTCTCTAATAACTGGTGGTGATTTCAACATCTAGGCAAAACCAATCATTAACATTTAAAAGAGAAGCTCCAGTTCTGGGATAACAGAAATAGCCACATGCAAAGAAATATGGTTGAACCCCTACCTCACTTCATATGTGACACTTAACTCAAAATGGATGACAGATTTACATTTAAGATATAAAATTAAAAAACTCTTAAAGAAACATAGGCATAAATCTTTATAAACTTGAGTTAGCATAAGTCTCTTAGATTTGATAACAAAGGCATAGGCTACAAAAGAAAAAAATAAGTAAATTAAACATTATCAAAATTAAAAACTTTCTTTTCTTTTCTTTTTTTTTTTTTGTTTTGGCTTAAATAACAGACATTTATTTTTCATTGTCCCAGAGGCTAGAAGTCCAGATTAAGGTGCAGGCAGATTCAGTATCTGTGAGAGTTCTCTTCTTAGGCTACAGATGGCCACCTTCCCATCATTCCTTGTATCATCTTTCCTTGGTAAGCATTGAAATTCTGGATACAGAATTTTTTTATTTCAAAGAACTCAATTAATAAAGTGCAAAGACGCCAAAAAATGGTAAAAAAAATCATAAATCATATATGTGATAAGGGAATTGTATTGAAAGTATACAAAAACTCTTAAAACTCAACAAGAAAAAGACAATCCAGTTTAAACATGGGCAAAGGATCTGAATATACACTTTCCCAAAGAAGACATAAAAATATCCAACAAGCACATGAATTTTCCAAGAAGCACATGAACACATGCTCAACATCATCAGTTATCAGAGAATGTAAATCAAAACCATAGCAAGATGCCACTTTTACATCAAGAGTATGGTTAGATTTAACAAGTGTTGGAGAGGTTGTGAAGAAATTAGAACTTTCAAGCACTGATGATGGGATATAAAATGATATGACTACTTGGAAAAGAGTCAGATAGCACTTTAAAAGATTAAATATAGAATTATCTACCATATGACCCAGCAATCCAACTCTTAGGAATATATTCCAAAGGAAAATATACTTGTACACAAATGTTCGTAGTGACATAATGAATAATATTAAAAAAGTGACTAAGCAGCTCATGTGTTCATGGTCTAATAAATTTATAAATAAATTGTGATATATCCACACAATGGAATATTATTGAGCAATAAAAAGGAATAATTATGAAATAAACTGTGTTCTCCAAAATGCATATGTTAAATCCTTAACCCTCAGTATAGGTATATTTGGAGATAGACTTTTAAGGAAATAATTAAGGTTAAATGAGGTCATAAGGGTAATCCTATGGACTGGTGTCCCTTTTTTTATTGTTGTTACTCTGCATCCAAGGATATTTTTCTGCTGATTTTTAGAGAGTGGAAGGGAGGAGGAGAGACACATAGAAACATCAATGTGAAAGAAACACATCAATTGGTTGCCTCCACAACAGGACCTGGGGATTGAACCTGCAACTGAGGTATGTGCCTTTGGCCAGAATTGAACCCATCACCCTTTATCCCTCAGGTTGATGCTCTAACCACTGATAAAACTGGCTAGGGCAGGAGTGGTGTCCTTATACAAAGAAGTAGAGAAACTGGAGATTCTCTCTCTCTCTCTCTCTCTCTCTCTCTCTCTCTCTCTCTCTCTTTCTCTCTCTCCACTCATGGGAAAAAAAAAACAAACATGTGAGGATTCAGTGAGAAGGTGGCTATCAGCAAACCCAGGAGAAAGGCCTCACCAGACACCAATACTATTGACACCTTAATACCTCGGATTTCCCTAGCTTAGAAAATAAATTTTGTTTGTTTAAGCCCCCCAGTCCATGGTACTCTACTAGGACAGCCTGGGCTGACTAATACAGGAATAAAGTATAGACACATGCTACAAACTGAATGGCCTTTAAAAACATTAAGGCAAATTAAAAGAACTAGACACAAAAGACCACATATTACATGACTCCATTATATGAAATGTCTGGAATAGACAAATCGATAAAGATAAATATAGTAGATTAGTGGTTGCCAAAGGCTGGGATTTAGGAAAAAATGAGGAGCACCTGATAATGAGTATGTGGTTTTTATCTTTTTAAATTCTGTAAAGGTCAACTTGCCCCAGCTTGTTTGCAGCTCAGTAGGACTTACTGCTACTGCTAGAGATAAGGAAATAGTCATGCTCTAGCCTAAACTTATGAGTCTGTATCTTGTGTTGAGAAATAGAGCAACAAACTTTGTGTGTCACCTTTTTGCGGTTTTTGTGAATAAAAGCTTGCTTCTGCATCTGGTCGGGGCTGCAGTGTCAGTCCTCACTTTGGTGGGGTGCTGGCACTGTAGCCAGCTGGCCAGCGCAATAAATCCTCACATGCTGCTTAAGACCTAATTGGAGTCGGTGGTCTTATTCTTGCAAATGTTGCTCCACAACATTTGGAGGCCCCAGTGAGATACCCAGCAGGGGTGAGGGGGATCCTCTATCCAGGGCAAGAGACTCTCCCCCATCCACCACTGGGAAAGCAGCAAGGACTTATTTAAAAAATCCTGCAGGAGGTAAGGACTGGAGGCGCCTGGGGTGAGATCTCACAGTGGGGAGTCAAGTGGAGGATTGGATGCAGCACTACCTCCCAACTCCAGTGGGTGAACACACCGGTGGTCATGGCATCTGGCAAGTATGACTTTCAGTTGCACAGGACTTGTCTGTCTGGTCTTTTTTGTCTTGATATTTGTTGTTTTGGTGTTTGTTATCAAAATGGGACAAGGGTCGTATGCTTCTATGTGTTCCCTGCTGCAATGTTTTCTTAAGAATTTTCAGGACTTCAAGAAGAGAGCTGGAGGTTACGGATATGATGTTAATGCTTTTGATTTATAGTAGGTCTCTGTTGGGGACAGCATCCGCTCTGACTGGGGGAGAAAGAGAGCCGAAAACTGCTCTAGAGAGGGTGTAAGATGGGATAGTGGTAGTAGGATTCCATAGATAGAGTGGTAAGCTCTCATCCTGCTTAGATGGAGGAGCCTTAGTCTGGGGGACAAGGGGATGGTCAAAGAGATCAAGAATAGTAAAGTAGGAGAAGGATTTGAGCCTGTGAGACTTAGAGTAAAGAAGGAAAAATCTAGGAGGGAGAGCAGCTAAGGACAGAGTAAATGGTTAATGCAGAAAAGGGGGCATCAGGAGGGAAAGCAGGGAAAGATAGGTTTTTGTTGATTTTTACTTACCTGAACTATGTTGGACTCAAGACTGCAAGCTGCTACTAAGCACAATAAGTTTCTCTCTGTCCCATTTTGTTTTCATTAACCATTCCAATAGCACAGAAGGTCTAGTTATGTTTTCTTTAAAAAGTACATTTAAAGTGTGTTCGTAAGTACTTCATGGTAATCATTAAAAGATTAAGGTTTCTAAGAATAAGAAATTACTGAGTAGAAGGTCTGAGGCATGGTTATACATTTTTAAAGGATATAAAAAGGAAGTTTAAAGGTTAATTTGAAAGTATGAAATTTATAAAGGTTGTGTATGTGATAAGAAGGAGAAGAGAAATGTTGAAAGGATATTAAAAGAAAATGATACAGGCCAGTAAGCCAGGAAGAGTAAATAATTTACATTCTGCCTCCCTAAACAGAGGGTAAATAGTTATGCCAAAGTACTTAGGGGGGTTGATAAAAGAAATCCAACAGTTACTGTTTTGTTATAACTCTAGAGAGTAAAAAAAAAGAAAAAATTGGCAAGGAAAATCAGAAGATCTTAAAGGTCAATATATTTTTCTCCTTATACATTTCCTATGAAATCTGGAAATACTTAATAAATAAATCATGGCAATTTATTTCTTTGCATAAATTCAATAAGACTGGTTTCCAATAGTGGTTTTATTGACTAGAAACTTTGACTGGAGTATCATATTTTAAAGATCCCTGTCTGAGCTCTGAAGACTTAAAGCCAGTAAGAGTGCCATGGAGAAAGCCTGGTATCTTGCTTGGTAGCCCTAAAAATAGCTGGTGCTGAAGCACCAGGCCCATACCCTACCATCACTGGTGGTTGGTCAGAGTAGAAGGGGAGCAATAAGGGCACCTCTGCATCCCTGCAGGACTCCTACACACTCTGGGCTATGACAAGTAGGAGGGATACTGAGAGGGGCCCTAAAGCAAGGACAATGGGCCTGGGTAGAGCCACTGCAGGTGAAGAATTCACCTAATTCAGCAGATACTGCAGGCAGGCCTGATGGCAGCTGGATGGCTTGGCTTGGCTTCCTGGCCCTGCAAGGCACATTAAGATTCAATCATGAAATTCCAGCAAAGGTAGTCAGTTACCATTCTTGCTGTGTTTATGCAAACAATCAGGCCAAATTAAATGCAATAGATAAATTAGTCTTGATTTGGCTCTTTTAATAAACAGGGGGGTAATTTTAAGGAGAAAAAAATCTATTTCAATAGAGATTATTAAAACTGAAATGTTTTCTTTCCCTTACAACAGACTATTTGTTACAGTTTGTCTTCTCCAGATGACAAGCCCACCTCCTGTGCCCAGGCCTCATAGTCCCTCTGACAGATAGTAAGGATCTCTTGGCTGAGAGAAACTTCTGTCTCTTCTCAGCATGAAGCAGCTATAAAAGAAATTCAATGGCCATTTTCCCTGAAAGAATTCAGAGCCAGGATCCTTGAAGTAATATAGTAGGCAGTTAGACAGACATGAGCAGAGCAAGGATGATGGGCCAACTGGCACTACCAGATGTAACTAAGTCTTTCCACCTCTATGTATATAAGATAAGGGGACTCCCCTAGGCTGCAGATGAAGCAGCCAGGGATGCTGCCCTAAGACCAGTAGGGTCCCTTGAGGTACTACTGGCCATACCCCCCAGAGAACTAAATAATGATTGGCAGACCACCATCCCTCCTTCCCTGCTTATGGGAAGAGGAGCTTGCCCAGTTGTCTACCCATAATTTGCTTAAGTCCTTACAGGCACTTCAGAACTGTTCCACGTCAGTCCGCCAGCTGGTGCAGGCAGCACATAAAGAGGACCAGAAGCAGTTACCCATGGCTCATCCCATCTATGTTCCAGGGGACCTGGTCTGGGTGAAGTGCCACAACCCTGGTAGCCTCAAGCCACACAGGATAGAGGGAGTTCCAGATGGACTATGCCTTTGGGGACATGGACAAGCGGCCATCACTTTAGAGGACGTCCAAGGGATGGGGACTTGTTACCTACCAATTACCCTCTAACCTCCTCCCCCTATGCTGAACCACCATCCTGCTACCTAGAAACTATTCAGGGCAAATGCCTCCTCAACTTCATATCTTAGAGGAAGAAGCTGAATCAAGGATTTGATTCCAATAAAGACTAGTAGGGAATGTAAAGGTCAACTTGCCCCATCTTGTTTGCAGCTCAATAGGACTTACTGCTACTGCTAGAGATAAGGAAATAGTCATGCTCTAGCCTAAACTTATGAGTCTGTATCTTGTGTTGAGAAATAGAGCAACAAACTTTGTGTGTCACCTTTTTGCAGTTTTTTGTGAATAAAAGCTTGCTTCTGCATCTGGTCGGGGCTGCAGTGTCAGTCCTCACTTTGGTGGGGTGCTGGCACTGTAGTCAGCTGGCCAGCTCAATAAATCCTCGCTTGCTGCTTAAGACCTAATTAGAGGTGGTGGTCTTATCCAGTTTGGTTTTGGTTGCACAACTCTGTGAACAGGCTTAAAAACACTGATCTTGCACTTTAAGGGGTGAATTGTATGGAATATGAGTTATGTCACAGTCAAGCCTTTATCTAAGAGAGAGACAGAGGCTGGGCTGGAGTTAGCTGGCTAGTTAACTAGCTCTCAGAAAGAAAAAGGAGACAAGATAAAAGACACAGAAAATTAGGTAGAAGACAGATAACAGATTGGTCTTTATGGATCCAAAAGATAGATGACTAAAATAGAGGCCTTTGTGGTGTGAGTGCAGCACAGCCACCTGAGACTAGCACAGGGGCAGAGAATGAAAACTGCCTCAAGGAGAGGAAAAGTGAAGGGGGGCGGGGCGGAATAGGACAACAGATCCTCTGACTTTACTCAGTTCAGCTAAATTCAAGAAACACCAAATGAAGAAACACTGACGTCTCCAGAGCTCTTGCAAAATAAAAATGAATAGGATCCAGTCCCTGTTAACATCCGAATCATATGCACATGCAAAAAAATCACAATAAAGTGTGCTCAGTGACATGACAGAAGCAAGAACCAGAGCTGTGGGAGCTAAAGTGGGGGAGCCCTAAACCCAGACTGGGCTGAAGGAATGGGCTGTTGGAAGGGATAAACTGTGCTGGATCATAAAGGAGAGACAGAGCAAGTGGAGTGAGGACTAGAGAAGGGAGGAGAGTGTCTCAGGGAGGAAGCTGCTTGAGGAAGGCAGGAGGAGCCAGGTCTGCAGGGCTGGGCAGGTAGGCTGGGAAAACATTAAGGTGCTCAGTTTTCTCTCCTGACAGCAAGGTAGAGCCACTATAAAATATTAAAGGCAGGAGGCTAGGGCTTGTTTTTCTATGGAGGACTAAGAGGGGCAAGACTGGAGGCAGGGAAATCAGCTGGGTGCCAGGAGCAAGGGAGAGAAGTCCATGTCTGAGAGAGCAGGGTGGAGTGGAACCAATGGATTCCTCATAAAATCAGCAGGTCTCACTGATTGACTGAAGGGGAACTGGGGCAGCAGTGGTAGTGGTGAGTAACAGTAATGAGTAATTTCTTTGTTAGAGGGACAAGAAAGAGCCTACATACCTGAAAAATCTCCGAGGAGACCACTACAGTTAAGCCATGCCCCACTGAGATCATGTGCACCTGAAAATGCAACAATTTGTAGGAATCCTCTCACTCCAAGGAGAGAGTCGGGAAGCTTTGGTCAAAAGAGTCCACGGAAAGCTCTCCCACAGCGTGGCTGGACAGCCTGGGGTCACTCCCTGCAAGCAGCAAAGCAAGACCCAGAAAGGCGCCTAAGAAAGAAGAGCAGAGTGGACCCATGATGCCTGAATGAAACAGGGAGGGACTAGGAGGAGGGGAGGCTTAAATCCCATGCTTTTGATAAAAACTCAGTCTTAGCCAGAGGTAAATGGCAAAAGAATACAAAGAAAGGAGAAAAAAACTATTGCTAACCTCATTACAGATGTGCTCATAAAATAGAAATGATGAGCAGAGGGAAACTTAGCTGAGCTGGCATGATTTAATATCCAGGCCAGAAAAGAAACTAGTGAAAGTTGTTTGGTTTTGTTAATTTTTTGGAGTTATGAAGCCATCGGTCTGAGGTAAAAGAGAACCCTGAGCTAAAGGAGCAATACTTACTCTGCAAAAACGAACAAACCTATTTAAGCAGTATCTTTCATTGAGGCCTAAATCTTGAGTTTTACTTTCTTATAAGAATCTAAAAAACAGATTAGAACTGGATTATTAGAATAACAGGGATCTGAGGATCTTCATTTGTATTTCTGTTTAGATCTGTTTATCACCTAAAGTGACTGCATTTAATCCAGAGATTCGCTAATAACTAGCGACTTGTTTTCTAGAATTAAACAAGCATTAGAATAAAACAAGCACTAGGAGAGTTGACCTGTACATATTCATATTCAATTTGTGTATAAATGAATCAAAGCCTGTGTGAAAGGGAACAGAATGGAGGTGGGGGCAGGGGCAGAGGGTGAGAAGAGCTCTATAAGCAGAAGGAAATGAGCAGAAGGTACAACAATGTAAATACTGCCTTGTCATACTTTTATTGCTGGACAGATCTACCTATAAATAGAAGCTGTTTAAAAAGATACGTCAAATCCAGGTGACCTTGCCCTAGCACATCTGCCAGAATTAGAAGCATTGGTCAGTTATTTTGAACTGATCATAAATCTACTGAAACTGCTAATCTGCAGGGTTATAAATGTGGATTAATAAAGCCTGTGATCCTGTTTATGTCAGTGATTCTTAAAGAAATCATCAGAGTCAAAACTCATCAAAAGAAACAACATTGTTTATTAGCCAACACAGTTGAATCATCTGTTTTCTGGTGAAGGGCTTTTGCATTTCAAAATAGGAGGAAAAGTAAAGGATTTGCTCTATTTGCTAAAGAAAAAAAAAAAACACAGAAAATTATGTGATGACATAACATGTCTTGTCTATGCTTTTACAATACTAAACAGACCCCAGAGAGGTGCTGGTAAGCAACACTGACTAGTTTTAAGTAGAAGAGAGGGCTGCAGTTCAAGACAGGAAACAGAACACATCTCTACTCAAAGATGTCTTAAAATGAAAATAATTCAATTTTAAGAGATATAACCAATAATAATAATAGCTAAAGATTTACTAAGTTCTTTCTGTTAAGCACTTTACATATTTAAACTTAGAACCACAAGGAGAAAAGAGACAGGCATATGCTGAACCAGCCATTTCAGCAGTTTCGGGAACATGGAACACAGATAGCATCCCTGGATGATGGGCAGAGAAGGAGTACAGCCCGAAGCAGATGTGAGAGCAGTGATGCAGGAGAGCAAGCAGACCTTTGACTTCCCGGCCTGCTGACCTCACAGCCAGGGTGCAGAGGTGCAGATCCAAGGGAAGAAGCAGGAAGTGTGCTGTGAAATGCAGTGTCCAGGACCACTGCCCCACCTCTGCCAAACCCTGAGGGGAAAGGAAATAGACTTCTAAAGACCATGAACACAATACAGCCATTCCAGAACATGGATGGATCTTGAGAATGCTAAGAAAAATAAGTCAGACAGAAAAAGTTAAGAACCATATGGTTTCACTCATACATGGGATATAAAACTACAAGCAACAAAAGAACAAACAAGAAAAGTAAACAAAAACTCTAGACATAGACAACAGTTTAGTAGTTACCAGATGGAAATAGGGGAGGGTAGTAAATGATAAAGGAGGTCAAGTATATAGTGATGGAAGATGACCTTGCTTTGGGTGGGGGACATAAAATGAAATATACAGATGATGTAGCATAGAATTGCATACTTAAAACTTATACAATCTTATTAACCAACTAGAGGCCCAGTGCACAAAAATTTGTGCACCCTGGGGTGGGGGTGTTCCTCAGCCCAATCTGTGCCCTCTCACAGTCTGGGACACCTCTGGGGATGTCCACCTGTGGCTTAGGCCTGCTCCCCAGGGGACAGACATCCTTAGCACTCACTGCTAAGGAGGTGAGAGAGGCTCCCGCCACCACCAATGTGCTGGCAGCAATCAGCCTGGCTTGTGGCTGAGCAGAGCTCCCCCTGTGGGAGCACACTGACCACCAGGGGCAGCTCCTGCATTGAGCATCTGCCCCCTGGTCGTCTGTGTGTCTCATAATGGCCAGTCATTCCCAGTCATTCTGCTATTAGTGTCAATTTGTATATTACCCTTTTATTATATAGGATGTTGCCCCAATAGATTTAATTTTAAAAAGAATTTGAATAAATGAACTCCAAGTTCATCCAACTCAATAAGAGTGAATGATTACAAAGAAGTTCAGAAAATCTTCCTAGCATAAAACAAACAACAAAAAATGTAAAACACAAAGAGAGAGAAAAACCTGCCCCTGAGAATATAGAGAATATATTTAAAGATAGAAATATATCTTTTTAAAAAATGATTCTAATTAGAATCCTCAGAGAAATTTAGGAAGAAATTGCAACAATAAAATAAAGAACAATATACTATGCTATGGGGGTAAAAACAGTCAGAAATCATGAAAGCATTCTTAAAATTAAAAATACCAAAATAACAGTTTAACAGAAGTGTTAGAAAATAAGTCCAATAAGATTGTCTACAATGAAGAAGGAGCACATGTAGCAGGAGAAAACATGTAAGAAAAAGTAGGCACAAGCAGCTTTGGGAGGTCCAACAACCAAACAGTAGACATTCTAGGAAGAGAAAACAGAGAAGTAGAAGTTGACAAGTAAGAAGATGATTTATTGCCCAAAGATGAAGGGAGAACTCATGTCTCAAACTGAGAGTTTCACAATTGTTTAGCAAGTTCAATCAATCCCTCCCCTTCTCCCTGAGTCTTCAGCTCTCTGTCTCCCACCCACTCTCTTTTTCTGTCTCTTCCTCTTCCTCCATTTCTTGGCACACACATACACACATGTATGTGCATGTATACACACACACACACACACACACACACACACCTGGGAATTTTTAAAGCACCAAGGACAAGAGAAGATCTTAAAGCTTTCAGAAAGAAAAAAATCTGGTCTCCTACAAAAAAATTTTCTCAGACTGGCATCAGGTTTCTTTTGAGCAACACTGTAAATCTTTGTTTTGAAAGAAATTCATTTTCAATCTAAAAATTATAATAAATCTAGTAAATGCAGATTACAGACAGTTTCAGAAATGCCAAAACTACTAGTCTGCATTCCTTGAACCTTGGGACATTACTGAGGATGTAACAGCAAAAAGATAAAGGAAACCAAACTGGCAGAACACATGGATCCATGCCAAGAGAAAAATGGAGTCCCAGAAGAACAACATCTAGCTGAGAAGGCCAACAGAAGAGTCTTGAAATTAAAAGTCTAAGACATAGTGGGTAAACAGAAAATACTTGTTGAATGATTCCTCCCCTCACTCCATTTTGAGACTCTACCTATCAAAACCACTCAATACTCTCCTATTTCTGAACCTATGATTTGAAGTTATGTTTTACATGGCTTTATACTAAGGAAGGAGAAAAACACATAAAGATGAGGATACAGCCCCTTTTCATACAATGTAAATCCAGGAAGAAAAGCTTTGTGCTGGGTACTTATACACAATGATAAATCACATGGACATCTTGAGATTCCACAAGAACCAAGGTGAACAGTAACAAGAGAAAAATATCTAGATTATTTATCTTCATCTTTTTTTAAATATATTTTTATCGATTTTCTTTACAGAGAGGAAGGGAGAGGGACAGAGAGCTAGAAACATCGATGAGAGAGAGAGAGAAACATCGATCAGCTGCCTCCCAAACACTCCCCACTGGGGGTGTGCCCGCAACCAAGGCACATGCCCCTGACTGGAATCGAACCGGAACCCCTGAGTCCACAGGCTGATGCCCCAGCCACCAAGCCAAACCAGTCAGGGCGTCATCTTCATCTTTACTATCATGAGGACCATGTTATTCAGCTGCACTGCATTAGAATTAGTAGTGGATTTTTGCCTGTAGAGTTGATCTAGGGCTGACATTCCTTGCTTTTTATTCTGTTTTCTCTTCCACTCTATTCTGATGTGAATTTGACTCATAGAGTTAGGGAATTGGCCAAATACACTTTCTAAAACCTGTCTATTTCTCTCCCCACCCACAAAAATACCACAACCACTACCACAGATGATGGGCTATCATTATGGCTTACTGCAATAGCCTCATATTGTGTGTCTATCTCTAATCCTTCTACCCCACCCCATTCTTGTCCCTCAATCCATTCTCCAAACTTTAATCCAACTGATACTTTTAAAAATGAAATGATCATATCAATCCTTTGCTTACTACCTTTTAATGACACCATCTTAGTCTTAGGATAAAATGCTAATTCTTTAACACATCTTGCCATGTTATCACAATCTTCTATCTTTTCTCTCATTCTTTCCTGGTACTCTACATTCCAGTCACACTAATCTTCTGTACCATGCCTCTGCCTGAAACAGCCTTTCTTCCACTTCTACCCTTTCCTCATCCTTCATACCCACACCTCAATTTTTAGTCCTTCATACCATACTACTCTGAGAAACTTTCCTGGATTCTCTTTGGGGCTAGATTCCTTTTCTGTGTTCTCCTGAGCTCAGAAGACTTTGCCATCACAGCATTCAATCACAGTGTATCACAATTGCCTATGGGATATCGGCTATCTTGTTCATGGTTGTATCCTCCGTACCTAGAATAACTTAACCACAATAGGTACTCAATAAACATTAACCACTATACAGACAGTCTTTGTCCAACTAAAGAAAAGAATAGTTGTTATGCCTATTCCACCCCAAAGCCACTGAAGCTGACTCTCTGGGTCTGAGCAGAAGAAACTTGCATTTTTCAATACATTTCCCCAGGGCATTATTAGGCATGTTCAGTTGCAATGAAAGTAAGCCAAAGATAGAACAGCTTTGTTTGCTAAGTGTGCAGTGAAAATGCAGGCATTGTTAATGTTCATTTCAATGGCATGTAGCACAAATTGAACAGTGCCTCTGCAGACTCCAAGATAAGTCCCAAGGTCACCCAGTGTCATTAAGGAACTACAGTGAGGCCATGTTCTCTCTTACCAGCTCAGTAATTACCCTGCTTGTCTTATGTAGATGTCTTCCCATCTGCTTTAACTGTTCCTTGGTAGATGCTAGATTTTTCATAAAATTAAGTAAAATAGGCATGAAAATAATGACATGGCACTTAGGTGATGTCAATAAACTATTCTCATTCTTAACATAGAAATCAACACTTTACCCATCCTGTTTTCCAGCTATTTCTCTCCTCCTGGGTCTTAGAAGAATCAATGTTCCACTTCCATTCCAACGTTTATCCTTCCACATGAAATCTTGATTTTGTTATTTATCACCTCCTAGGGGTCTTATTCTAACAGTTTCCACCACCACATGCTCAATTTCTCTCCACATCCCACTCTCGCACACATTTTCAACTAGTTCCAATCTCTCCCACTACACTTTAAAAAACAAAACAAAACTCAGCCTTGCTCCCGTCCAGCTGGAACCTATGGCTGTTTTCTCCATCAGTGCATTTTTAGAAACAGCAATCTATTCTCATTGCTTCCACCTACACACTTTTCATTCACCCCTCAATCTACTAATATGTGACTTCCACCTCCACGTTTTACTAAAATTGTTCATTCAAAACTAGGTCACCAACTGCTTCTTAATTTTCAATCCTAACGATCTCTTTGCATTTTACCTGTCCTTTTTTCTTTGAGGCAGTTTTGACCATATTCTAATTTGGAAACTCCCTATTCCTTATACTCAAAACACTACCTTTTCCTGCCTCTCCCCTACCCCCACCCCCACCCACCCACCTTGCTCTGTCTCTTGCAGAGTCCTTTCTTCGGTTAGTCATTAAATGTAGATATAAAGTTCTCCTCTTGACCTTTTCCTTACTCCATGTGCTTCTATACCAGAATCAGCTCATTCCTTTTCATGGCTTCATTTGACATCTATAAGATAATGACTCTTTATCTTTGGCTCAGAATTCTCTCTAGCCCCAAATCCTGCCTTTTGAAAAATTCTACATAAATGTCCCCTAGGGACCCCAAAATCAACATGTGTCAAATAATTAACT
This sequence comes from Murina feae, assembly GCA_004026665.1. NCBI lineage: Eukaryota > Metazoa > Chordata > Mammalia > Chiroptera > Vespertilionidae > Murina > Murina feae. Next base: position 19,987 of record PVJC01002516.1, on the reverse strand, counting down.
ATCCACCACCACCCCAATCCTACAAAATACACCTTCAGTGCTCACTACTGAATTGTTGGTCCCTGCAAGGAGATGCAAATCACCTGAGCTGATGAATTCTCTGTCAGTATATACTCAAACTTTATCCCTTCTCTGCCTGTCAAACTCCTACTTATCTTACAGAGATCCAAGATGGTGACAGAATATGTAAAAGTTACACTCACCTCCTTCCAGGGCCAAACTGGAATTACAGTTATAGTATAGAATAATCAACCTGAATAATCAACTGAAGACTAGCTGAAGAGAAGTCTTATAATGAAGGATTTACAGAAGAGACTACAACGACACTGGTAGGAAGGTTAGAGATCCAAAAAGAGTTGGCCTCACTCTCCAGGCAACAGCTGAGATTCCGAGGGATATGTCAGCAGCAAAGGTTCTCCCTGAGGAGCATAGGATCTCAACCCCAAGTAGGCTCCCCAGCCCAGAGAACCCGAGCCAGGAAGAGGTACCCACATGACATCTGGCTGTGAAAATCAGCAAGGATTCTGTCCATCAGAGACACAAAAGTCTGCTAGAGACACAGGTGCCCTCTTAATGAACCAATGCAAAAAATTTCATTTCCAGCCACTCATCTTGGGCTCTGGCAGAGGAAAGGCAGAGCAAACTAGAGTCGCATGAGGAGAGACTAGGTTTTGTGGCACTGGGGAGAGAGCTAAAGAAACAGCTGCCAGGATCCCTATGCTGAGGACCTCTTCACCACCACAGGTGCCACTGTTCTTGGGTGAAGCATTCCCCTCCTTACAGCATTAACCTGGGAGAATGCAATAGCCTCACTCTCTGGAATCCCTATCACCCCACACTGCAGAGCTCACACCCTGCTGAGGAGTCAGCTATCAGGACAGAGGTGTAGAGAGTTAGGGGTTTAGAGGTCTGGGAAGACTCATTGGGTGTCAGTGACTGAGTTGTGTGGCTCTGGGTTGGAGGCCACACCTCTCTCTGTCCCACAAGCCTGACTGGCACTCCCCTCCCAAGAGATTCACTAGTCCCACCCATCCAACTCCAGGCAGCCCTGTCCTGCTAAGCTTGGCTACCAGGCAGAATCTGAGGTGGACTAAGTCTGTAGCTCTAGGATGAGGGCACTCACAGGCCAGTGCAGGGCTCTCCATTCACTTGGCCAAATCTTGGTGCATTTGGAACTGATAAATTCACTGGCTTCATCCTGACAATTTCTTGAGACCTTGCCCCACAACAAAGTACTATGGATACCCGGTGGGAGGCAGTTAGACTTGGTATACACTGGGAATTGTGCTTAGTGGCCTCAGACCAAGCACTGGCACCAAGACTGAACCTAAATAAATCTGTTTAATACCACTTGCTCCTATCTGGTGACTCACTAAGAACCTTCTTCAGGCAACTCAGTAGCACTAGCAGATCTTTCAATAACAACAGGGAGCTGATAGGCATAGGCAAGCAAAGGCTGATCTCAGAATGCCTTCGGGTCCTTTGCTGACATTCCCCTGGACTTGGTGCTGATGTAAAAAGGCATTGATGCACTACTTGGTCCTTCCCATGCACTCTCAGGCCCAGCATAGGCAGCCCAAAATGTGGATTGCTTTGTAGCTTTACCAGGTTGATTAGAACCAGTCACAGGTAGTATTTGACATTGACCTGCACCAGAGTCCTTCCCAAGAGGCCCAGAACAGACACAATCAGTAGCCAACTTCAGAACAGAATCCAAACAAGTAGCATGTCCAAAGGGAGATCTTAGCAGGTGCCAGACCCTGCTAAGGTGAATTCCACTTTGCGTGATCAGCACCTGCACAGCAGTTCATACGCTGAGGTATGGGGTCAACCTTCAAAGTCAGCTTCTTGAAGGTTGCCACCAAATACAAGCAGGCCAATAGAAATCATGACTCACTTAAAACAGGAGGGCCCACATAATCCACATAAGGGACATTCCTGGATCATCAAGCTTAAGATGATCAAGGGTACTGTGCCACTGGATCCCATATAAGAAGTACCTACTATATAAGGCCATCCTACCAAGACTAGGAGATGTAGCAGAATTGCCTAATAAATAGAAAAAAACACAGAGAGGCAGATAAAATGAGGAGACAAAGAAACATGTTCAAAATGAAAGAACAGGAGAAATCTCCAGATAAAGAGCTAAATGAAATGAACATAAGCAATTTATCAGATATAGAGTTCAAAAAACCGTTATAAGGCCCTGGCTGGTTGGCTCAGTTGGTTGGACCATTTTCTCATACACCAAAGGTTGTGGGTTTGATTCTTGGTCAGGGCACATACCTGAGTTACAGATTCCATCTCTGATCAGGACATGTACAGGAGGTGGCTGATCAATGTTTCTCATATCGATGCTTCTCTCTCTCATTCTTTCTCTCTCTATCTATCATTCTCTCTCTCTCTCTAAAACCAATGAACATATCCTCAGGTGAGAATAAAAAATGGTTATAAGGATGCTCAAGGAACTGAGTGAGGACTACAATGAACTTGATAAAAATTACAATAGTATGGGAATAAACACAGAAGTTATAAAAAAAGAACCAGTCAGAAATGAATAATACAATATCTGAAATGAAGAACACACTAGAAGGAATAGACAGTAGGTTGAATGAAGTGAGGACTGATGCTGGAGGCAAATTCCAGCTGGTCGTAATTATGCAAGAAGTTCATCAGAAGGCTGATGGACCTAGGGGCTTCAGCAGGACTCATAGTCTGAATATTCTTATCTGCTACTGAACAGCTGTAGGCATTTCCCCTAACTAGATAATCTTTTTCTGTTTATCAAACCTTACCTTTGATATATATATATATATATATATATATATATATATATATATATATATCTGCTTTGGTATATAATATATATATATATATCTGCTTTGCTAAAGGGCAAAATGTGTTAATAAAAAGCTGTGGGTCCAGAGATTTGGGGAGCTTAGTCACTAGAGCTAAGTTTCCACCTGGCTTTCCACCACAATTTCCAAATTTATATTCCTTGTCTAGTCTCTATTCATTTATACAACAGCCTCTTCTCCAGGTTCCTGAACCCTCTCTGCAAAAAGACTGTAGCATACTGAATAAATGATTTGAAAGATAATGTATCAGAAAACATCTAATCAGAGCAGAAAAAATTTTTTTAATGAGAACAGTTTAAGGGACCTTTGGGACAACATGAAACATAACAATATTCATACCATAGAGGTACCAGAAGGAGAAGAGAGAGCAAGGCATTAATAACCTACTTTAAAAATGAGTGAAACATGCCCTGACTGGTTTGGCTCAGTGGATAGGGCGTCGGCCTATGGACTGAAAGGTCCCAGGTTCGATTCTGGTCAAGGGCATGTACCTTGGTTGCGGGCACATCCCCAGTAAGAGGTGTGCAGGAGGCAGCTGATTGATGTTTCTCACTCTCTATCCCTCTCCCTTCCTCTCTGTAAAAAATCAAATAAAATATATTTTTTTAAAAAAATGAGTGAAACATTCCTAACCTGGTGAAGAAAGAAGTCACACAAGTTCAGGAAGCACACAGCATCCCAAACAATATGAACCCAAAGAGACCCACACAAAAACATATCATAATTAATATGGAAAAGATTTAAGACCAAGAGAGAACCTTAAAAGCAGCAAGAAGTTAGTTACCTACAAGGAAGCTCCCATAAGACTGTCAGCTGATTTCTCAACAGAAACATTTCAAGCCAGAAGCAATTGGCATTAAATGTTCAAAGTGATGAAAAGCAAGGACCTAGTACCAAGACTACTTTACACAGAAAGACTATCATTTAAAATTGACAGAGAAATAAAGAGCTTCCCAGACAAGAAAAGGCTGAATGAGTTCATTACCACCAAATCAGTATTACAAGAAATGATAAAGGGTCATCTTTAAAAAGAAAAAAACAAGAAGGAAGAAGAAAAAGAAAAGGAAGGAAACAAAAGAACAGGAACAAAGAATAAAATGGCAATAAATACATACTCACCAATAATAATTTTAAGTGTAAATGGGTTAAATGCTTCAATCAAAAGAAATAGGGTAATTGAATGAATAAGAAGACCCACCATAGAACATAAAGTATACACAGACTAAAAGTAAAAGGATAGAAAAAGAAATTTTTCTTTTCCTGTGGGAAAAAAAAGCTGGGGTAGTAATACTTATATCTGACAAAATAGACTTTAAAACAAAGGCCATAGAAAGAGACAAAGAAATACACTGCATAATAATAAAGGGAGCAATCCAACAAGAATATACAATCCTTTTAAACATGTATGCACCCAAAAAAGGAGAGCCTAAATATATAAAGCAAATCTTGATGGACATAAAGGAGAGATAGATAATAATACAATTGTTGTAGGGAATTTTAACACCTCATTGACATCAATGTATAGATCTTTCTTACAGAAAATCAACAAGGAAATAGCAGCCTTAAATGATACACTAGACCAAATGGATTTAATTTAGATCTTCAGAACATTTCACTACAAAGCAGTAGAATATACAATCTTTTCAAGTGCATATGGAACATTTTATAGGATAGAACACATTATGATACAAAACAAGTCAATAAGTTTAAGAAGATTGAAATCATATTAAGCAAATTCTCTCATTACAATGGTACAAAAGTAGAAATAAATCACACACAAAAACTGAAAAATACACAAAGACATGGAGGCTAGATAACATACTACTAAATTATGAATGGGTTATCAATGAAATCAAGGAAGAAAATAAAAGATAACTTTGAAACTAATGAAAATGAGAACACAGCAACCCAAAACCTATGGTACAAAACAAAAGCAGTTCTAAGAGAAAAATTCTCAAAAAATATTGTAAACTGGATCCAGCAATGCAATGAATAGGTCATACACCATGATTTATTTCTGGGATGCAAGGTTGGTACAATATCCATAAATCAAAAAATGTGATATACCACATAAACAAAATGAAGGGTAAAAATCACATGATTATATCAATTGAAGCACAAAAAACATTTATAAAATCCAATACACACTTATGACAAAAAGTCTCAGCAAAGTAAGAATAGAGGGAACATATCTCAAAGTGATAAAGTTCACATATAACAAACCCACAGCCAGCATCATATTCAATGGGCAAAAACTAAAAGCATTTCCCTTAAGATTAGGAACAAGACAGGTATCCACTTCCATTTCACCACTCTTCTTCTGGGACATAGCACTGGAAGGCAGAGCCATAGCAATCAGATAAGAAGAAGAAATAATAATAATCCAGCCTGGCTAGGGTGGATCTGTGTTTGAGCATTGACCCATGAGCCAGGAGGTCTTTATTCAATTCCTGATCGGGCACATGCCTGGATTGTGGGCTTGATCCCCAGTAGGGAGCATGCAGGAAGCAGCCAATTGATTCTCTCATCATTTATGTTTCCATCTCTCTCTCCCTCTTCCTTACTCTCTCTGAAATCAATAAAAATGCTTTAAAAAAAAAGCCATCCAAATTGGAAAGGAAGACATACAACTGTCACTATTTGCAGATGACACGATACTGTCTGTAGAGAACCCAAAAGATTCCATCAAGAATACTACTAGATATGATAAGTGAATTCAGTAAGATAGCAGGATATAAAATCAATGTCCAAAAATTGGTTGCATTTTATACATCAATAATGAACTATTAGAAAGGGAAACTAAGAAAGCAATCCCACTCATGATTGCTTAAAAATACCTAGGAATAAGTTTAACCAAGGATGTATTCAGAAAATTTTAATACACTGAAGAAAGAAACTGAAGAAAGAAACTGAAGAAGATACAAATAAGTGGATGCATATACCATGTTCATGGGTAGGAAGAATTAACATCATTAAAATGTCCATATAACCCAACAATCTGTAGATTCACACAATTCCTATTAAGATACCATGGCATATTTCACAGAACTAAAAGAATTATTCCAAAATTTTATTTGGGACCACAAAACACACACACGCGCGCGCGCGCGCGCGCGCGCGCGCGCGCGCGCGCGCGCGCGCACACACACACACACACACACACACACACACACACACCGGAGAGCAACAGCAATCTTGAGAAAGAACAAACTTGAAGGAATCATACTACCTGATATCCAACTATATTATAAGACCATAATAATCAAAACACCATAGTACTGGTATAAAAACAAACATATAGATCAATTAAACAGAATAGAAAGCACATAAATAAACTCACACCTTTACAGTCAATTAATATTGGGAAAAAGAGGAAAGAACATACAATGGGGTAAAGACAAAAAAGTTAAACTAGATCACCTTACACCATACACAAGAATAAACTCCAAAGATATCAAAGACTTAAATGTAAGACTCCAAACCCTAAAAATCCCAGAAGAAAACATAAGCAGTAAAATCTCAAACATTTCTCATAGAAATATTTTTTCTGACATATCTCTTCAGACAAGGAAAACAAAAGAAAAATAAACAAATGGGACTACATAAAACTAAATAATTTTTTTGTATAGCAAAGGAAACCATCAACAAAATGAAGATAACCCACTGAATGGGTAAACACACTTATAAATGATATATCCGATAAGGGGTTAGTATCCAAAATTTATAAAAAAACTTATACAAACAATGTAATTTTAAAATGGGCAGAGGCCCTGAATAGACACTTCTCCAAAGAGAACATACAGATGGGCAATAGACATATGAAAAGATGCTCTGGGTCACTGATCAACAGAGAAATGCAAATTAAAACCATAATGAGATACCGCCTCACATCTGTCAGAATGGCTATCATCAATGAATCAACAAACAACAAGTATTGGGTGAGGATGTGGAGAAAAGGGAACCTTTGTGCACAGCTGATGGGAATACAGACTGGTACAGCCACCGTGGTATGGAGTTACCTCAAAAAAATTGAAAATGGAACTGCCTTAGGACCCAGCAATTCTACATCTGGAAATATATCCAAAGAAATCTGAAATACTAATATGCACCCCTATATTCATTGCAGCATTATTTACAATCACCAAAATTTGGAAGCAGCCCAAGTGCCCATCAGTAGACGAGTAGATAATAAACAACAGTGGTACATTTACACAATGGAATACTCCACATTCATAAAAAAGAAGAAAATATTACCTTTTGAGACAGCATGGATGGACCTGGAGAGCATTATGCTGCGTGAAATAAGCCAGTCAGAGAAAGATAAATACCATATGGTTTCACTTTATATGGAATTTAATGAACAAAATAAACAAACAAAATAGAAACAGACTCATAGATATGGAGAACAGACTGACCATTGTCAGAGTGGATGGGGCTGCAGTGGGGAATGGGTGAAAAAGGTGAAGGGACTAAGAAAAAAAAACACACAACTCAGACACAGACAACAGTATGGTGATTACAAAACAAAGTAAGGGAGGAAGAAGAGGGTAAAGCGGGGATAAATGGCAACAGAAGGAGACTTGACTTTGGGTGGTGAACACACAATACAATATACAGATGATGTGTTATGGAATTGTACACTTGAAACATTTAATTTAATAACCACTGCCATCCCAATAAATTCAATAAAGTTATAAGAGAAAAACAAAACCTATTTATCCTCCAAAACTCACTTCAATTCACCTCAGGTATGGAATCTTTTCAGAGCCCCTGTCTGCCTGGGCTGAGTTAAATACCCTTTCTTATGTGTCTATCATGTACTTATCTCTTCCTGTTGTAATTACTGATTTACCTCTGTATCCCCACAAAGACATGGAACACATAGGCCAGCACCTGGCCTACAATGGGCCCTCAGAAAATCTTTGTTGAGTAGCTGAATGAATATTGAATAAAGCGATTAAAAAAAGTGGATCTAATCATCTCAAAGGCTGGAGATTCTCTGAAACAGTGGTTGGCCGGGTCAGCAAACTACAGCCCACAGCCTAGCCACTGGCTTTTCTAAAAAGAGTTTTAATGCAACACAGTCAGCCTCATTCACTTACATACTAGTTATGGCTGCTTCTGCATTACAAACACAGAGCTATGTGGTTGTAACAGAGACTATTTGGCCCACGAAGCTAAAATATTTACTATCTGGCATTTAATTTGCCCACCCTGCTCCAAAATATCTCAGAACCTTATCAACTTTCCATAATGATTAAAAAAACAAAAACTACTATTACTTCCACAGCTGTTATTATTGACATTTATTCTATAGATAGGGGCCCGGTGCACAAAAGTTTGTGCACTTGGAAGGTCCCTCAGCCCGTCCTGTGCCCTCTCGTAGTCCGGGACCCCTCTGGGGATGTCCCCCTGCTAGCGTGCTTGGCCAGCCTGGGTGAGGGGCTGATGGCTATTTGCAGGCTGGCCAAGCCCCCCAGTGTGGACCCTCACCCCATTGGGGTGTGGCCAGCCTGGATGATGGGCTGAGGGCTGTTTTCAGGCTGCCCACAGTCCCTTCAGGTTTTGGGTCCCTCCTGGGGTACCTGGGTAGCCTGGGTGAGGGGCTGATGGCTGTTTGCAGGCTGGCCACAGTCTCTTCTGGGTTCAGGTCCCTACTGGGGTATCTAGCCAGCCTGGGTGATGGGCTGAGGGGTGTTTTCAGGCTTTCAGGCTGCCCACAGCTCCCATTGACCCAATGTCCCAGCAAGGCTGGCTGGAAGCAGGTTTCTGGGGTTTATTTATCTTCTACAATTGAAACACTGTTCCTTTAAGCCAAGGCCTAGGCAGGTACTGAAGCCTCCTGTTTGCTTCAGCTCTGTGGCTTCTATAATTGAAAGAATGTTGCCTTAGTAGATGCCCAGCCGTGGTCTAGGCAGACAGTTTCCGCCATCACTGGTGCAACGGAAGCCTACTGTTTGGTTCAGCTCTGTGGCTTCTATAATTGCAACTATGTTGCCTGAGCCGGGAGAAGCTCAGCCAGCCTAGGCAGACAGTTTACTCCTGGTGCAACAGAAGCCTCCTGTTTACTCTAGCTCTGTGACTGCCGGCCTCCATCTTGGCTGGGTTAATTTGCATACAGCCACTGTGATTGGCTGATGGGCATGGCTTAGGTGTCCTGGAGACACAGTCAATTTCAATATTACTCTTTTATTAGATTAGATATTGATGAAATAAATCCCTTTGTTCTCATATACTATACATTATTAGAGGCCCAGTGCATGAAATTCATGCACAGAGTTGGGATGGGGGGTGGTGGTGGTGTCCTTCAGCCCAACCTGCACCCTTTCCAATCTGGGACCCCTTGAGGGATGTCTGACTGCCCATTTAGGCCTGATCGTACCAGTGGGATAGAGCCTAAACGGGCAGTTGAACATTCCTTTCACAATCCAGGACTGCTGGCTCCCAACCTCTCACCTGCCAATTTCCCCTAACCACTCCCCTGCCAGCCTGATCAATGCCTAACTGCTCCTATGCTGGCCTGATTGCCCCTAACTGCCCTCCCCCTGCCAGGATGGTCCCCCCCAACTGACCTCCCCTGCAGCCCTGGGTCCCCCCAACTGCCCTCCCCTGCAGGCCTGGGTCTCCCCCTACTGCCCTCCTCTGCCAACCTGGTCACCTCAACTGTTCACCCCATCCAGCCTGGTCCCCCCCAACTGACTTCCCCTGCAGGCTTTGGTCCTCTCCACCTGCCCTCCCCTGCAGGCCTGGGTCCCTCCCAACTTCCCTCTCCTACAGGCCTGGGTCCCCCCAACTGCCCTCCCCTGCAGGACTGGGTCCCTCCCAACTGCCCTTTCCTACAGGTCTGGGTCCTTCCCAACTGCCCTCCCTTGCTATCTTTGACCACATGGGGACAGCCATCTTGTGATGGTCAATTTGCATATTATTCTTTTACTAGAGGCCCAGTGCACAAAGATTTGTGCATTGGGGGGGGAGGGGTCCCTCAGCCCAGCCTGTGCCCTCTCGCAGTCTGGGACCCCTCAAGGGATGTCCACCTGCTGGCTTATGCCCACTCTCTGGGGGATCAGGCTTAAGCTGGCAGTCAGACATCCCTCTGGCAGCCCAGGAGCCCTCGGGGGATGTCCATTTGCCAGCAGGGAGCTGGCCTAAGCTGCAGTCAGACATCCTTAGCACTGCTGGGGAGGCAGGAGAGGCTACCACCACCACTGCTGTACTGGCAGCCGTCAGCCTGGCTTGTGGCTGAGCAGAGCTCCCCCTATGGGAGTGCACTGACTACCAGGGGCAGCTCCTGCATTGAGCGTCTGCCCCCTGGTGGTCAGTGTGTGTTATAGTGACCAGTCATTCCCAGTCATTCTGCTGTTAGGGTCAATTTGCATATTACCATTTTATTATATAGGATTAGATAGGATAATGGGTTGAAACATATTAAATATGTCCAAGCAAAGTGAGATAGCTACAGATGCGGATAAAGACAGTGAAGGAAACAAACAGGATAATCTGTTAGAAAACATCTGTTTGGGAAGGTGTCACTGTGGAGAGGGTGTCAGTGTCACCTTTCTCTCTGGGCAAGTGGCAATTATGTTAAAACATAAAGAAGGAAACAGAGCCAATCTTAGAGAGTGCTGGAGAAAGTATGTTCCAGAAGCATGTTGAGTACAGAGGCCCTTAGGCCAGGAGGAGGTTGGCGTGCCTGAGGAACGGAATAGAAGCCACTGTGGATGGCGAGCAGCGAGGATAAAGGAAGGGACACAAACAGGCTAGAGGGAGGAGGCAGGATACCTGGCCATGGAGGCCTGGGAGGCCAGGGGATGTGCTCTGACTGGTTGATTACATCCTGAATGCCAGGTGCTATTCTAAGAGCTTCCATTGACTCCTCTCAACCATCTATTGTTTTAGTTTCTGATAATATTGTCAATTTAAAGAAGCAGAAACTGAGGCTCAGAGAGCTGTGAATTTTGTAACTAATGAATCGAAAGTCTGGGATGAGAACTTAAGTTTGTCTGACTCAGAGCACAAGGACTGCCCAGCAATCTACATAGCCTCCCATCTGCTCCTGAACTCTACCACATAGACCCTCAACTTAAAAATCATCATGATAACCCTGCTGGTGTGGCTCAGTGGTTGCATCGACCCCATGAACCAAGAGGTCACTGGTTCAATTCCTGGTCAGGACACATGCCTGGGTTGCTGGCTTGATCCCCAGCAGGAAGTGTGCAGAAGGCAGTTGATTGATGATGTTTCTCTTATCGATATTTCTCTCTCTATCCCTCTCACATCCTCTCTCTCTAAAAATCAATAAAACCATGTTTTTAAAATAAATGATCATGACCACAAATCTGTCCCCAATCTACTCACCTGGCTTGGTTTTTAGTGACTCTTCGTGAACTGGTCCCTCTTTCCTAAAGAAGCCACACACTTCAGTGTCTCTGCCATATTCTTCCTGCACACTGTGCCACTCTGTGCATCCACGAATCTTCCCATGTCACCCCCCCACTTGCCTGCTAACCTTCTTCCCCTATCTTAACACCTCCCAGCACCACTTCACAGTGTTTGACACGGAGCCAGTGCTGGGCTGTGTTTACTGAACAAATGCCTGCCTTCCCAGGCCTCATTCCTTCTGTCCCTGAGCTCTGGGAAAGGTGAAGGCCTTACTGCTATCTGAAGGTATCCCAACAATTTCCTGCTAATATCTCACAGACACCAGCCTTCTCACACAAATCAGAAAATGCAGAGTTATCGCATGCTTTGGCACTGAAATGGCAAAACCCATAAGGGAAAAATAGTGCTGTAACCTTAGAATTCTAACTTTAGAAATATTGAGCATATGCTAGCATTTTGCTGAATTTTCTGGCATTATCATGACCAGTCAGACTTTTTAACAAATACTGTGTTTGTGTTTTAAATTGTTCCAACTGAGTTTACTTGCTCTTTAAGACACATTTCATTACCTTAATTGTCTACATTTTAAAATTTGGTAAGATTCATCCTGTCTTTTTAAAAAAAAAGTACCAAAGAGGAAATTCACAAAGTATGTTGAACTCTAAAACAAAATTTATCTTAATAAGGAGAATTCAAAACAAAACTGGATGTAATTTGAGAAAAATGTTCCCAACTTCTGTTATCTGATTGAATTTTGCTGGTTACTTATATAATGTAGTGTTCTTATCTAGTCTTTAAAATTTTCTATTCTGGCACTTTACTTCTCACAACAAATGTTATAGTTCTTTTTAGATAGCATTGCTGACACAAAACATCACCTTCAGCACCATGGCATGGGCATACTCATCTCCATGAGTACAAGTTACATTCTGACATGCTATACACTGTCTAGGTTAGCATTTTTTACATAATCCTTTAGGCCATGAGAGATGTTTGTCTGAAGAAATAAGATACACACACACACATCTAATAAAAAAGCAGTACCTTTTTGTACTTCTCAGAACTGAGGGATCTAACAGCAAATTGTTTACATACACAACCTTAGATTCCCCTAATCCAGATTTTATGTCCACCCAAAGGGAGGTAACACTCCTGCTCCATGTTGGGCACTAGAGCAGCTCCTGAGCATCATTCCCAGGCCTGAGGGCAGTACAGCTTCATCTGAGGCCTGATGGTGGAGTCAGAAAACACTGTATATAAAAACACATGACGTAAGAGGTAAGCAGGGCTTAGGTTCATTTATTCTTCAGCAGACACAGTCGCATCAAGATCTGTAAGCCTTAAGAATCTTAGGAAACAGCATTAATTTATGATGTAGAAACCGGGAAAGTCTGATTTGTGGGTGGCATGATTTACTGCATATCCAGAGTCCTTTTATGCCACTCCAAAGCCATGATGCACCTAATGGTACCCATAAAGACAGCGCAGGTGGAAGCATCAGGAATATTTTCCAAAGTCTAATCACTGAAATTGCTCTTGTAAAGATAACCATTGATTTCCTTGTCAGATTCACAGATCCAATCTCTGCCCTCAAACTACCTAGTTCCTCAGAAGCATTCAAAATGACGGATGTCTCCCCGCTCCCTTGAGGTCCATGCTTCTCTCAGCTTTATAGACACCATTTCCCCTGGGTTCCTGCTTCTACCCTGGCGCTGCTTCTCATCTTCTTTGCTAAAGCATGAGTGCTGGAGCATAGGCACCCATCCTGAAATGCCTTCTGCTCTCTACCTGCACCCCTTTGATGCTTTTCTTTTCTTTTTTAATTGACATAACATTCTTAATAGTTTCATGTGCACAGTGTAATGATTCAATATTTGCATATATTGCAAAATGATCACTATACTAAGTTTAGCTAATATCCCTCACCACACATAGTTAAAAATGTTTTTATCTTGGGATCAGAGCTTTCAAAATTCACTCTCTTGCCCTAACTGGTTTGGTTCAGTGGATAGAGCGTCAGCTTTTGGACTGAAGGGTCCCAGGTTCGATTCCAGTCAAGGGCATGTACCTTGGTTGTGGGCACATCACCAGTAGGGGTTGTGCAGGAAGCAGCTGATCGATGCTCTCATTCATTGATGTTTCTAACTCTCAATACCTCTCTCTTCCTCTCTGTAAAAAATCAATAAAATATATCTTTTAAAAAATCCATTCTCTTTGCTCTTTTCAAATAAGCTCCTGACCCCCTTGACTTCAGGGTAATTATCTGGTGAACCCCAATTTCAGTCTCTAGCCTGATCTTTCATAGAGCCTGGGGCTCATATATCTAATTGGCTGTGATGGTTCCACTAGAACTTCCAAGACAGAACTCTCTGTTCTTCTCTGAAGCCTATTCTCTCTCCCATTCCCCTGGCTAGTCAACCTATCTTAAATGGCATCACCATCCATCCAGTTCCTCAAGCCAAAATTCTAGAAGTCCTCATTAGATCCCCTCTTTCTCCATCACCCACCCTCAATGTCCAGTACTACTGGCTCTACTTCTAAAATGTATCCCAACAATTCCATCCCTTTCTCCCTCTGCTCTACAAGCTACCAGATCTCTCATCTGGATCAGGGTACCAGCTCGTAACTGGTCTCCCACTTCCACTCTTACTTCTTCTACTGTATTCTACACAGACTCCCTAAGATGATCTTCAATAAGCATAGATCATGTTTTCAATGTTTAGGGGCTCCCTGTCGTACTTGGATTAAAATCCAAACTTCTTACTAGGGCATCTAAGACCCTCTGTGATCTGGACATCATCCACCTCCCTACTTTCTCTCCTACTGTTCACCTCTTCTTACTCCAGCCATGCTGACTTTATTCCTGTTCTCTGACCATGCCAAGCTCATTCCTACCTCAGGGCCTGTGTGTGCTGTTTCTTCTATGTGGAACATATTTCTTATGTAAATAGCTGCACAGGAAAATCTCACCTTATCCTATATAATAAAACACTAATATGCAAATTACACATCAACCAGTCGCTATGATGTGCACTGACCACAGGGGGCAGACACTCAATGCAGGAGCTGCCCCTGGTGGTCAGTGCACTCCCACAGGGAGAGTGCCAGAAGCTGGGCTCGTGACTGGTGAGCGCAGCAGCAGGGATCCTCTGAGGCAGCACTAAGGATCCCTCGAGGGATGTCTGCCTAGAGGTCCTGGACTGCAAGAGGGCTCAGGCCAGGCTGAGGAACCACCTCCCCATCCCAGTGCACAAATGTCGTGCACTGGGCCTCTAGCAAAAAGGTAAGTGTAAGTCCAAAAAGAAACAATGTGGCCTAATCTCAAAGATTCTCAAGTTATAAAGTAGAAAGTCTGGAACTTCTCCATCCTTCCACTGGGGGAACTTAGCACAGGAGTGGAGCCAGAAAGAAAGTTTTGGTGCCACTTTGGGTCCAGCGACAGTGAGACTGTGTATGGGTCAGGGGGTTGAGAAGATACTGATGACAGTGACTGGGTGGGCATCAGGGAAGGTTGGGAGGATTATTGGGAAATATATGAGAATTGGGGAGAGGCAGGACTCCAACAACATTGCAGGATATGAGAGTCTAGGAGTGAAGGGGGAGTGAGATTTTTAGAGTGGTGAGGGACTGGATCACTTGCTTTAAAAGCAGCAGGTATAGACTGGACTCTTTACTATCCTCTTGGAAGCTGAAGTGAGCTTTTGAAAATGACTGTGCTGAAACTAGCCCTTCTGGAGCCCAAGGTTGCTTAAGTGAGAGACCCAGTCTCTTCACATCATCTTAGACCAGAACAGGAAGAAAGAGGCCCATAAAATTTTATGATCATATGGAAAAGAAGAGCTATAACAGTAATAATGGAATAATGGTAGTAAAAGAAGTAAGATAAAGACAGAAGAAAATAAGTTTTGTGTTTCCTGGGACCCAAGCTCCTACCTCCTGGACCTGGTTTGTGCTGGTGAGAAAAGGAGGGGGTGAGGGGAGGTGGGGTTTGATTCTCATTCATTTTCTCACAAAGCGGTTTCTCCCCCGATCTAGCTATTTGCGTGAGGTCCGCACAGGCATTCTCCACTCTGCAGCCAGGCCTCCCGCCGAGGTAGTGTTGAACACAGGCTCTTGTTTTAACCTGTTTATCTCCAGACAAATAAAGTTAGCCCCTATAGAGCTGCTTGTAACTAAGAATCTCTTGATGCTCAGCCTTACAGAATGATTAGTGTAAAGATGTCTGTCTGTCAGTCAGCCCTGCCTCCCTACTATTGTGTTAAAGACAGGGCCATGGACATGCCTGCCTCCCACCCTGACTTCCCCTAAGCACAGATTCCCCAGGGTGCCCCTGCCCTGTGGATTTTGCTGACCTGCCCCACCTGGAGCTGCAGGCATCCTTTTTAGTTGTCATTTAAAGGACCCTGTGAAATAGTAAGATAGAGTGTGTGAGGAGAAAGGGGGTTGCTCCGAGGAAAACATAAAGAAAAATGGAAGGATTTCTGCAGAAAGGAAAGAATGAATGGGGAACACTGCTGCACAAGTCCAGGAAGCTTGGGGACTCTGGCAGCGTGGCCCTCAAGGGAGAGGCCTCTGCCTCGGATAAGCCAAGAGAGTAGGCCAAGCAAAGGGCTACAGCCTGATTCTGGTGCCCAGGAGCCAATCAGAGCTGAGTCATCATCACCCTCCAGAGCTTCCCATTGTCTGGAGTGAGAATCTCTCATCATCTGTCCCAGTGCTCCCTTTCCTCCCCCAACAACACTAAGAAAGGATTTCACATCTTCAGTGTCCTGTGCAGGTGACACTCATCATTGTCAGAAGCTGTGCTGGGACCCAATGATTCCTCATGTGAATACACAACTTCCTCTAAGAGAAGATACCCAGAAGCCCAAGGTAAAGGGTTGGGGTCCCGAAGGAGTAGGGGCATCCCTCCCTATCCTACTGAGGGCTGAACTGCACAGAGGAAGTGGCAGCCGCAGCCCAAATGTGAGAGCACAGAAGAGCGGGAGCAAAAAGAGCTGCCTGCTTGGATGGACCTGGAGAGCATTATGCTAAGCGAAATAAGCCAGTCAGAGGATGATAAAAATCACATGATCTCACTCATTTATGAAATATGATGAACAACATAAACTGATGGACAAAAACAGATCCAGAGACAGAGAAGCATTGATCAGACCATCAAACCTCAGAGGGAAGGTAGGGGAGAGTGGGGGTAAGAAAGAGAGATCAACCAAAGGACTTGTATGCATGCATACAGGCCTAACCAATGGGCACAGACGACAGGGGGGTGAAGGCCTGAGTGGGGGAAGAGGTGAAGGGGCAATGGGGAGATAAGAACACATATGTAATTTCTTAATCGATAAAAAAAAATAAATAAATAAGGAGCTGCCTGGTGCCCCTGGGCACTGCAGGCAGGCTACTCTAAAGGAACTGCTTCCCTGGAAATTTGACTTCTGCAAGGTCAATCTCAACTAAGTTTAATTTTGGTAATTTCAGTTTCAACTTCTTCCAAATTCTGTACATAAGGTAAAACGATTAACATGTGTTATACACACTATTTCAAAAAGTGCATACTCCAATTTCACATCAACTGTATAACTCACTGGTGAAGGTGAAGGAGGTGAAACGGTGCTGGGTAGCAACGGCCACCCCGTGAGGGGACATCCTGGCTTTAAACATGGTCCATCCGCTGTTTACCAACACTTTCGTGTCTCTAGCTGAATCCTGTCCTCCCAACTTTAGTCTCCTGAATTAGCTCCTACCTCCCCCTGTACACCTACTCCTGCCCCCCACCCGCCTCTCTAAATGGCAGCTCCATCCTCCTAGTTGCCCAGGTCCAAAGCCCTGCAGTCTCCATTCATTACTCTTTCTCTCCCAGCTCATGTCCATTCAGTGTGCTTGACCTTCTCACTGTCTCTCATCACTGCCAGGTCACTGCATCACCTGTTTCCCCTGCTTCTGCCTTTGTCCCTTTAGTGTGTGCTCTCAGCATGGGACTTAGAGAGATCCTGTTTACACAAAAGTCAGATCACTCTGCCCAGTTCCAAACTCTCTAAAGGTCTGCTCACTCAGAGTAAAAGTCAGACCCTTGCCATGGCTCTTGAGCCTTATGCAGTCACCCTTACCATTCTCCTGCCCCCTCACTGCTCCCACCTCCCTGGCCTTCTTGCCACCTCAAGGCATTTGTACTGGCTCCTCTGTCTGCCTGAAATGCTCCCCCTAGGATATCCACATGGTTCCCTCTTGGCACCTCCTTTGGAGCCATCTTCTCAGGGAGGCCTTTTCTGCCCACCCTATTTAAAGCTGTAACCCTCCTCCTTCAAGTCTCAAACTTCCTATCCCCTCCCCATCTCTGCTTCATTTTATCCAATACTAGTTATTCTTCCCAATACACCATGTAATTTGTTTACTCACTAAGAAAATCTGCCCCCTCCCCCATTCTACAATTTAAGCTCCTCAGGGGCAAGGATTCTTGTCTGTTGTCTGCTTTATTCCCCCTCCACACCTAAAACAGTGCTGACATGTCAAAGTCCCTCAGCAGTCAGTAATTGTTGAATGAGTGACTGAATACATAACTAACTTGTAGCAGCTCTGACAGCAATCATGTAGCAATATAATGATCATGAGAGTCATCAAAAAATAATTTCATCTTTTATAGAAGTGCTTGTCAAAAAACTAATCATTAAGACCATCAATAATTACCTTAGTAAATGACAATTCACAGAGTAATATAATGGCAAAGAGGTGAGGTAAGTCCCTTTCTCCTATTAATAAAATAAATGTAATAATAATAGTAGTAGTCACAATGAAGAATATTTAATACTGGCAAGGGTATGGCAAGAGGAAGCATGTTGAAAAACCATGAGTATGAAAATAATTATTACAAGTTTTCTAAAATATTAGCCTGTAAAATGTTTAGATATGCACTACCTCATAATTACACTTGAAATAACCTATCCGAAGAAAACAATATGAAAGCAGACAAGTAAGTACGCACAAAGGTTCCAATTACAACATTGCCGACAATAGTACAGAGTAAGCAGAACCCAAGTGCCAATGAGGACAATGATTACCTCATTCCTACCATTATTCCCCAGCAACCCACTTTCCCACCTGTGTCCCCTCCATATTACTCTTCAGGTTGCAATTTCTCAAACACCATGTTCCTTGCTTTGGTGACATTTATCACAACTTATAACTGTGTATTTCTTTTTGTGCTTTCTTTTACTGTTGAGTTCACCCATTAGACAGCAGCTGCATGAAGGCAGGAGCTCTATTTTGTTCACTGCTGTCATCCTCTATTATAACTGCTAGCACAAAATAAGTACCAGAATTTGTTGAATAAATGAACAAACACTATTAGGCTACCATTAAATATTTCTGAAACATTGATGGCATATAAAATGCCTACAATATGATAGGAAAAAAACAAAATTTACATTTGTGTTATTTCAGCTACTATGCTGAAAATGTATAGTAGCAGAAAAATGCATAGAAAGAAAACAAATTGAAAGAAAAAATTTCATAATATTGATTCTGTTTGGGTTCTAACATAGAAGTACTATCACTTTCTTCTTTCTATTTTTCTATATTGAAAACAATTTAAATGCATATGTATTATTTCTATAATAAAATGATACATTAAACCTAGAAGAAGAAGAAGAATGAAAGGAAACACAACCAGAAGAATGAAAGGAAACACAACCAGAAGAATGAAAGGAAACACAACCAGAAGAATGAAAGGAAGAACAAAGAAGTGTGCAGAGGACATCAGGAGGCAGTGCAGGCCAGCCATGCAGAGCAGTGACAAGGCTAGGAGAGGTGCAGGCCGTTCTGTGTTCAAGATTTGTGAGCAGGTGAAAACAGAACGATGTGGTCAGTGCCGGCCTGTAGGAAGAGCTCTCTGACAAACTGTGGCCCGCAGGTGGTGCCCAGCCCACTGTTCTTGAATATTAAACTATATTGGCACATAGCCGCACCATCCACTCATGACTTATCAGTGGCTGCTTCCATGCTAAGTAGTAACAGCACAGACTATCATGGCCCAGGAAGACCAAAATATTGACTATCTGGCCTTTCACAGATGTTTCTGAATCCTGGCCTCCAGGATATACTACAGGAGGGAGAAACTACAAGAAGTGATTATAGGGCCATCATTTTAAAGGTGACATGAAGGTGATAGTTGAAGACAGATAAGTCTTGACAAATGTCAGATGAAATAACAGAAAAAGGGTGAGGCATTCATATTTTAGACAGTTACCACATTTTATATGATAACTATTTAAAAGTGTGGCAAGAAAAAACAGTCATTGTTGGACGGGTTACCTGCAGGATCAGAATTGTAGAGACTGGCAGTTGTTGCCATGGATCCTGGCGGGTGGATGGCGCTTGCTGAAGACCTCTGACTGGCGATCAGGATCCTGCTCTTTGCAGAAGGCAAACGGGACATCGCGCCCAATCCCAACTGAGGTTTAAGGAGCATGGCCGAGCGGTAGAAGGTGGGAGGAACTTCGTAGTGTGCATAGGGAGGAGAACAAAATTCTTCTTTTCCAGGGAGTTCTGTAACCTATAGCAAATGAACAAAAGCTCAATCAAAGAACTCACATCACAGGATGAGGACTGTACCTGCTCAGGACACCCAGCTCCAGCAATAACCACTTGGCATCTCTAAGTTGCTCCATCCCTGATCACTTACTCCTTGGGGCATAAGTGTCTTCATTGCTGAGTTGACCACACGCCTGGATGACCTTCAGGTCTCCTCCAGTTCTAAT